>JAOPHQ010000093.1:2500-42500 GCA_030340625.1 Merluccius polli | reverse complement strand
CGCTCGCCACGGCTGTTGTGGGGGGGCAGGGTGAAGCCCTTGATGCTGCGACCGGTACGCACGCGGCTGGACAGCACGTAGTTGGGGTCCAGGTCATCACCTCCCTGGGGGGGGGGGGGGGGGGGGGGGGAGGGGGGAGATACATTGAATCGACTTGAAGATAAACAGACGTCATGGACATGGAGTAGTATTGTATTGTATATGACCTCTGTGTGTGTGTGTGTGTGTGTGTGTGTGTGTGTGTGTGTGTGCAGACCCCGACGGCTTACCTTCAGGTTCTCGAAGTTCAGGTCAGTCTTGTGCTTGTCGGTGGGTTTGTATCCACCATGACGGTCGGAGATGATGGGGTCCAGCAGATCCTTGAAGACCTCGTAGGACTCCTCATCACCAGCGACGCAGCCAACAGTCATGATGAAGGGGTGGCCTGGGTGACAGGAAGGGGTCAAAGGTCAGTGGCGTCGACAGATACTCAGATATGAGTACATTTGATTTGACCTTTTTAAACTTTATTTAAACAGGAAGTCTCATTGAGATTCGAAACTCTTTGACAAGAGAGCCCTGTATACAGGCTGAAAAAAAACAAGATACACGAATAAATAAAAAACATTCAGATATACAAATGCAATGTAATGTCTACAAAAACCCAAATAACCATATTTTTAGGAAAAAAACATCACATTGACTACATAGAGTCTGGTTAACAGTACGGTGATATTACCATACAACATACTAGTAGTCTAGTGCTTTTATAAGAAGACCTGCTCCTTCTTACCGGGGTTGTCAACACCGGTCTGGATGATGTCATCCAGGGTGAAGCCACTGGGTGTGGACTTTCCCCTCAGCTTCTGGTAGATGTCCCTGGTCAGCACCTGCCGTCACACACACACACACACACACACAAAACGCCGTCAGCGGGATCCAGAATCAATGTAGGGGTGTGGGGGGTTAGGTGTCTGGGGGGTTAGGGGTCTGGGCGGTTAGGGGTAGGGGTGTGGGGGGTTAGGGGTTAGGGGTAGGGGTGTGGGGGGTTAGGGGTAGGGGTCTGGGGGGTTAGGGGTAGGGGTGTGGGGTGTGGGGGGTTAGGGGTAGGGGTGTAGGGGGGTTAGGGGTAGGGGTCAGGGGGGTAAGGGGTCAGGGGGATATAGGGGTGTAGGGGGTGGGGGGTAGGAGTCTGGGGGGGTTAGGGGTAGGGGTGTGGGGGGTTAGGGGTAGGGGTGTAGGGGGGTTAGGGGTAGGGGTCAGGGGGGTTAGGGGTAGGGGTCAGGGGGGTTAGGGGTAGGGAGTTAGGGGTCAGGGGGATATAGGGGTGTAGGGGGGTGGGGGGGTAGGAGTCTGGGGAGGTAGGGGTAGGGGTGTGTGGGGTGAGGGGTCAGGGGTCTGGGGGGTTAGAGGTAGGGGTCTGGGGGGTTAGGGGTAGGGGTCTGGGGGGGTTAGGGGTCTGGGCGGTACCTTAGCCATGTGGTTGTTGTGCAGAGACAAGTCGGGGTACTCCTCGTCCCCGGAGAACTTCATCTTGTAGTCATTGTGGCAGTTCTTTGCCATGGCTGTAGCTGTAGTTCTGTCTGGAGGGCAGAAGGACGCATTATTGTCCCGCGCAAATACAAATGATGGACATCTTGATGACCTAAAGTGATCTATATCAATATCCTTCTCAATAGTACAATGAATGAAATGAGTAATAATAGATTTATATTGACTTTTTTTAAATGTGTTATTGCATGCTATTGTCCGGTCCAAGCACATAAACTCACTTCAGAATACAAACGCAACAAAAGGCTGAAGGGTTTTGTTAATCTGCATAGTTATAGTTATAACTGGCTATTAGAGATGGTTTGGGTGTAAAACAAAATCATTTCCAACGCTGCACCAAGACATCACACAGCATGGTGAGCTAGAAATAATACCATGTGTCCTGGCTGGGGTTTCACCAAGCCCCTCAAGAGCCTTGTCTATTAGCCTCCTGGCGAAGACTAGACACCTTCTCATCCTCTCTCTCTCTCTCTCTCTCTCTCTCTCTCTCTCCCCCCCCCTCTCTCCCTTTCTCCCTCACACGCTGTCTCTCAGCACCCTTGTGCAACAGCTGTGCAACCTGCCTGCCCTTCTGGGATTATTAATAGAGCTAACAGCTCCCCCCGCCCCGCACCTGTTCCAATGCTGAAAAACAGGCTGCAATGTGCACGCCAATACACGCACACACACACACACACACACAGAATGACAGCCAGGTTCCCTGCAACATTGTAATTGGAGGAGATACACCAATCTCCTCCAATTAGATGCCACGGGATGCAAGGGCCAATCAGAATGCATGGAGGAAATTAAACATCACATGCCTACGAATCCATCTCTTCCGTCTTTTCCTAATAGTATAATATAGTCTAACAGGATAATAGTCGGATACGACTCTCCCCGTCTCTCAAAAACACTTTGGGTGCATTTTCGAGCCGTGACACCCGGCCCAGCTAAAGGTCACGGCGGACGGCGCCGCTGGCGGAGGCTATATTAAGCGCTCGCTGCTCGCTATATGCTCACGCACTATGACACTCGAGCCTCGCCAACTGGCGTCAGCAGGACAGCTGAGACACACCAGTTGGCCTCCAACACACGCAACCCTCTAGCGCAACACACACACACTGTCATCCTGCCAACGCCGTCACCGAGAAGGCCCCCCCCCCCCCAGACACAGACGCAGGTCTGCATGCGGTGGTTTTGATCGATATTTTTTAAATAAGGGTCCTTATGAGGAAAAACAGAAAAGTCCAAAAGGAGAAGAGAAAAAAAGGCGAGAGACTGTGGTTTCACCGCTGCAGGAGAAGGAATAAATGTCCCTCTATCTCTGTGTTTTCCTTTTTCAGGTGCGATTGAGACTTGTGTCCGTATTGCTAAAGCAGAATAGCCAGCCATGCTCATCCCAATTGATTTGTATGCACAGACGGTTTTTGGTTTACCTGCTCAGGAGCAAAGAAAGAGATAACCGATCCTGGGATCAATTCCTGTTCACCAACTGTAGGGGTAGCCCAACTCTGCCAGGTGCCAGGCTATGGTACTTATACCCTGACCTCTCTCCCTATTGGCCGGCCACCGACCGTGTCCCGGCGCGTGATTGGCCGGAGCGCAGGGAGGGGCCAGGGCACCCCCTGTTCTAAAAGGCAAGGACGTACATCACAATGCTGAAGATGGGGCACAGGACAACAGCTGTGGCCGGCCTGGCCCCGCCCACCCTGACATCAGGCCACGCCCCCTTCACCTTAGCCTTACTAATAACTGGGATAGGGCACGAAGGTGCCTTAGTACATAGTGATAATTTGCAGACATAGTCGCAGGATCGTGTCGTGGTTAGGGTGTTTGAGTCCCAAACTAAAGGTTATTGATTCGATTCCCATCTCCATGCATCTTGTAGGTGGGCTTGAGCAAAACGTCCAAACCCTAACTGCCCCTTAATGGCCTGTAACTGAATTAAATTTAAGTTGCTTTGGATATAGGATAAATAGGAATAATCAGGTGCAGACTTATTAGCTTTGAACATATTGTTAATGAAATGTCAATGTAGGATTCAAAGTAATGCTGCAGATTTGTCAAGGATTAGATCCTTATTACCTCAACACTTCAAATCTAGAGCGTGTTGTTTCATAAGAGCTGTGGCTCACAGCTCACTTGCGTGCTATTTACGTGCATATGTGTGTCAGAGTGCAGTGTGTGTGTGCGTGTGTGTGTGTGTGCCTGTCTGTGTGTGTGTGTGTGTGTGTGTGTGTGTGTGTGTGTGTGTCTGTCTGTCTGTCTGTGTGTCTATATGAGCCAGATGAATGCCTGGGGTGTTGAAGCCTCTGTGGGTCTCTTCCTGGTCTTGGATATGCTGAACGGCCTCCTGGGTAACGTCTCCTGTGGTCCTGCGCAGTGATTGGCTGTCATTAAGTGTCACCAAGCATCAGAAGTAAGCGCCTGTCATCTTTAGGTGACGTCATGGCAACAAGGAGATGGTGTGAAAGTTCACGTTTATTAAGTTAATTAACAACGTTTATTAAGTTAATTAACAAATGGTTTATGGGTGTTGGGGTTTTTTGTTTCAAGGGCGTCTCTTCGACCTCTGTATGTAAATGTAAAATATATACATTTTCATGATATATATCAGAAAATTGTTCAGACCAGTCGACAGGTGTACTGTGTAACGTGTGTGCATGGTGCATGCATGCATTGTACACATTCATGCATGGACCTACTGACAGGTGTGCACTCGTGTTCCTGTGCATGCACACATTTGCACATGCATGTGTGTGTGTGTGTGTGTGTGTGCATATACACACAGCACATTCACGCATACATTGACTCCTTGCATCGACAGCGCTGTGTGACCACCTGTGTTGAAGGAGTGGCGAGGTGTAGTGGCGGGACCTCAGTGGGTCACCTTGTCTCCCCCACGGCTTCCACAATGGCGGTACACCAAGTAGGGTCTGCACAGATTCTGTGCGGGGGTCTGAACGGTTCGGTACAGAACATGCTACGGTTTACGTTACCTACTGATCTATTTCCGGCAAGACATTCAGCCCCCCAGCTGTACCCCGTGTCGTTGCCAGCCCCCATTATGCTAATCAGTAACAAGATAGACTCGGGTTCCTAGCGCAGAGACACGTATTAAATCATACACAGATCATGTGCCAGACCAGAACCCTTGGTCCGTTGCTACGGGACACCTGCACACACACACACACACACACAAGCACGCACGTACACACACACACACACGCACACACACGCACACGCACACACACAAGTACGTACACACACACTGGTACCAACCAGCTTCCTGTTACATAAGGGACAGGCAGCAGGCTTACATAAAGGCCAGGCTTCCCCAAACCATACCAGACGGCACTATGGGAAATGCGGCATTCCTGTAGGTTACCACGGTTACGGCGGCCAGGGTTATGTATATTATATATATAGTTCAACGCAGCAGCGGCCTGGTTGGAAATATGCCCAGAAGACAACACTTAGATAACTCTTAGTTGCCTCAGCAAAGTATTGGTTTTCTCCTAAAGGTCAACAGGTCAACAGGTCAGCCATGAACATGCCGGAGATACGGTTAAGGTTTCCTTTATGGGTATGGTTTGGTTTCAGGGTTTGATTTTTGGTTTTAGGGTTAGATTTAGCCTTTTGTTTTAGGGTCTGGTTTCTTAGGGGTTTCCTTTTAGGGTTAGGTTTGGGGTTTAGGTTTTAGGGTTTAATTTTAAAGTTAAGATTTGGGTTTTAGGGTTTCGTGTTAGGTTTTGGTTTCAGGTTTTTGGGTTTCATTTTAAAGTTAGGTTTTGGGTTTTAGGTTTCATGTTAGGTTCTGGTTTTAGGTTTTTATTTAGGGTTAGCTTTTTGTTTCAGGGTTTGGGTTTTCTTTTAGGGTTTCCTTTTAGCTTTTTTTTTTAGGTTAGCTCTTTTAGCTGTTTTTTAAGCTTTGTTATGTTATGTTATGTACGCTGCTTTTGAGCCTATTTTTTTATATTCTGAATATCCATTGTATTATACCGCATTGTGCTTTCCCTCTGGGGAGCGTGAAACCATGAGGTTTCCTCCAGCAGGTTCAGGTGTGTGTAAGTCAGTTACAGGCTGTTCAGTGACATTAGGGGATGTGGTCCAAGTTCTTTCCCCTGCTTACTGGTTTTCTTTGGACTTTAAAGCACAGTATGTCCTTACATAGCTCTGATGCATGAATAAAGAATGCATATTTTCATTTTGGCTTTAGGTCATTAACCCACATTTTGTTCACAAGCCGCCTCCCACTTTCCCAGGACACAAAACCGCGTTCACCAAAACAAAATGTTGCTTTAAAAGCTCTGGAAGGGGAAACTCTGTGTACTGTGCTCTGTGTACTGTGCTCTGTGTGCTGTGCTCTGTGTGCTGTGCTTTAAAAGCTGTGCAGCGTTGTGCTTTAACGCCAAGCTGCGGCGGACGGCTGCAGACACGAAATCCACTCTTTGTCGGCTGCTCAGGCGGAGGACCGTAAACCCGCCAACATGGCATCGCTCCACGCTCCCAGTTTAGACCGCCACACTATCCCCACTACCCCCCCCACCCCCCCCCCCCCCCCCCTCTACACTGACACCCCACCCTGACCCCCACCCAGACCCCCACCCCAGGCCCTGCATCCCGGCCCTGGTCCCGTTGCCAAAAAGTCCAGTTATGTAATGAGGGGGTGGGGGTTAAACAATAGAGTCCAGTACAGTAGAGACTCCACATTGCATGCAGGCTAGGTGAGAACAGAAACATATTTATCTGAACTTTGTGACATTAGAGCAGATACAACAAGACACGGAGACCAGGGGGTCGGTCAGCCAACTGTTTTTCGGGCTGTTTGGCGTGGGTCGCACAGCTGTTGTTGCCAGGTTACAACTGTTGATGCCAACAATACGTCTTCTCGCCGAGCAATCAGAGCTCAGCATCTCTCCTCTCTGCGCCGTTCATCTCTGTTCTCTCTCCCAGCACGCCGATCTGTTTTGATTTAGATCAACACACGCACACACACACGCACACACACACACGCACACACACACACACGCACACACACGCACACACACACACACATTGTGGGGGATGGTTTATCTGTATGTTTGTATTTGGGTCTATTTCTGTGCTCGGTATGCTGCTAACATGCTAACTGGAGTGTTCTGGATGTGAGGGCGAGTATGTGTCACCCTCTCCAGGCCGGTCTCCAGGGTCATGTTCGAGGATGCCAAAGAAGGTGCGAGGCCGCTTCAGACGGCGTTCACGGTGACCTGTGTTTTACTAGCGAGTAGCGACACACCCACATATAATGCAACTCACAAATGTCTCAGACTTTCGATTAATATCTAAAGTCTGACGGCAGATGAACTCAAACCTGGGTTTAAACGGGGCGTTTCTATTTCTTTCGCTTCATATTTGTGTCGACCGATCGTGTTGCTGAAGGCGGGGGATCTGCGAAGTGCGTAATTGGAGGACGCGAAGTCGGCCAGCTGTTGTACACCGCGTCGACTGGCCACTGTAGAAATACACTTGAAAGCTTCATCCAAGTTTTCTTCAGTCGATACATCTCTACGGACCGCTGGATACCAGATTAGCATCAGGTGACTTCCTCGCCAGGTGAGGCTGCTGACACACACCTGTCCTCCGCTCCAACAGCTCCAAGACATTTAACAGTGAACCTGTTGACAACAAAAACAGCGCATACGTTAAAAAAAAAAGCCGGCCTGCAACAACAACAACAACAACAACAACAACAACAACAACAACAACACACACATAAATACAAACTACAGCACCAATATATCTACTCCATACAGTAGTGTAGTAGATATATTTAGTTGGGGCCCTCTCAGAGTGTCTGGAGTGATACTACTAGAAGGCTACTAAAATACCCGACATCAACAAATAATTGACAGACAGACGGACAGAAGGACGGACGGACAGAAACAGTTACCAGTAGCTACTACTGGTGGTGGGTGGGAGCTGAAAAAGTTACCAGTAGCTATTACTGGTGGTGGGTGGGAGCTGAAACTGTTACCAGTAACTACTACTGGTGGTGGGTGGGAGCTGAAACTGTTACCAGTAACTATTACTGGTGGTGGGTGGGAGCTGAAACTGTTACCAGTAGCTACTGGTGGTGGTGAGGGGCTGAAACAGTTTGCACCAGTAGCCACTGGTAGTGGGGCAGAGCTGGAACAGTTTGCACCAGTAGCCACTGGTAGTGGGGCAGAGCTGGAACAGTTTGCACCAGTAGCCACTGGTAGTGGGGCAGAGCTGGAACAGTTACCAGGGGTCTCTATGTTTAGCAGCTAATCACCGGGGCTCTCCGGCCTCCTGCTCCCCCGATTGAATTGCCTTGACTCAGCTGTCCTCCTCTGCCTCCTCCCTCCCTCCCTCCCTCCCTCCCTCCACCGCCCCGTCTTTTTCACCCATTCATCTGTTCATCACATGACCCTCACATGAACGGTCTGGCGTCGGATCGGATCTCATTCGATTCGGTTCGCCGTCGTATCGATTACTAAACAGAAAGTACAGAGTGTACACACTGTGGACAGAAGTGTACAGACGATGACAGTGTACATACATATAGTATGTAATGCGTGTGTTTGTGTATATATTGTTGTATTGTGTTTGTATATGTAGTAATACATGAAAAAGTTAATATATATTTATATTTTGTGTGTGTGTGTGTGTGTGCGCGCGCATGTGCATGCATGTGTGTGCTGTAAAGGTATTGGTGTCCATGTGCATGTGTCTCCACTATATATACGTTCTTTACAGGGCCTTCCTATACACTTGGGTGCGCCAAATAATGACGCACACACGCACACACACGCGTGCGTGCACGCACACACACACACGCACACACACACACACACATTGTACCTTGCGACCCCTCCCCCATGCCAGCTGTTTCCTTCTTGTTAACAGCTGTGTGTTTAGGTGTCAGCTGGGGTCTGGTATTTGTGACAGACAGGTCCTACATGTCCTGATGGTTCAATACAGACGGCTCCACCCTCCTCCAGCACGGCTTCCCAGCCTCTTTTTGGCCCCTGATCCCATTTTTCAGTCGGAAAATATTCGAGACCCCAACTTCTTCTTTGTTGGATTTCTCTTCTTCCATCTGTTACCACAGACTTAGTTTCCATCCAATCACCATCAGCCATCAGCAATATCAACGTCCCAGCGAATGTTTGCACTGAAAACAATGAAAATGAATATAAATAATGTGTGTGCATGTTACTTGGACATTAAATCGTTGTGCAAATACTTACAGTTTGGTGAGAAACGTGGGCTTGTGCTTCACTTTTGATTTTTGTCATTCGTTGGAATGATTTTACCGAACTTGTATGTCGGTATTCAGATTGACCTACTTATGTTAAGGAGGTATTCAGATTGAATGAATTGTATTGGAGGTGGAATTAGTTTAAAACTGTTCATTAAAAAGACTTCTTTTCTTTTTTACATTTTCCCAAGTGCCGCCTGCACTCCTTCAGTACGCGTCCCTCCATTTGAGAACCAGCGCAGGGATTAACACTGAAGGGTCACATGTCACTGGATACGCTGGGGATGGTGAAGACTTCAGCGCTGAATTACGCAACCCGCCTATGGTCAAATTTAGTTTGATTGTTTAATTAGACAAGTAATTCAACTAAACTTAACCTTTAAAGTGATTCCTGGGTTGTCCTATGTTCGTTCTATAGAACATATAAAAACTAAAATAGGTACAAATACCAAGAGGTCATTCTGCTCAAGTGACATAGGGCACGCTAGACGCAGGCCGACATACGCGTTAAAGTCTCTCCGTCCGCCGCTGAAAAGCCAACGGAAAGATGGAGAGAGACATCGCCGCTCTTTGTAACGCTGTCACAGACTCATACACACACACATACATAGCATGTCACACACATGCTGCTGGGACAATAAAGGCTGGCTTGTTTGGATGTGGTTCACAACAAGACGAGCTTCGCTGGACGGTAATGGTCTGATCCAGCACAGCGTGGCGCCTGTCCCTCGCAGCAGAGCACAACAATAATTGCATTGTTGTTTTTTTATCATCCGCATTTTGTATTTTTTTTGTAGGCTTGTAGGCATTTGTAGTATTAGTTCCTCCAGAACTAAGACTTAGAAGAGTTGTGTGATCCACTGCAAGCCAACGGCATAGTAGCATTTAGTAGCTTAATGCTAACATCATGAACAGGCCTGAAGATTGATATGTCGGTCTACGGAAATATGCTCATATCCAAACTAATATTCAAAGTATCTCGGGATTATTTGACCCCTGCAAATCTCCTGGAGCAGTTGAATGTTGTTCACAAATAAAAACATCATGATGCTTTTAAAAAAGTTAATTAAAAAAAAAGAAAATAGACTTGTGTCCAAACCTCCAAAAAGTAATGTCCCAGCCCCCCCCCCCTCTCCCAAACCCTAGCAGCCTATCAGCTTCCAGAGAGGGCAACACTTCCCACAGCATGACCCCATGACCCCTGAGCCCTAATAAGCTGACCCATCCTTGCCCTGACCCTAAACGTATAAGGGCCATACTGGTGGTGTAACGGGCTGTTCCAGTAGGGGTGTACTGGTAGGCCCTGCGGCGGACCGGTGGGTCCTGGGGAGTGCTGTCCTGAGGGCCCCAGACCTTATAAGGCTGGGGCCTGAGGCAGGGGCCCCGGTCAGCTGGCTGTGCTACTCTACCCCCCTGGACAGCTGGGCCGTCCATCACACGGCTCATATAAATGTCAGGCAGGATCACATGCAGAGATACGTGCGCTCTCTCACACAGACCTGCACACACACACACACACACACACATGCATGCATGTATGTATGCAAGCATGACACACACACACATGTGCACTATGTACGCTATCCCGCGAACACACACACGTGTGCTTGGACACACATGCATGTATGTATGCAAGCATGACACACACACACACATTTGCACTATGTACACTATCCCACGAACACGCACACATACACACACACACAGTATTTTTCTTCACTCTTTCTCCACATTTTTCTTGCTATCCCTTCTATCTTGCACTCTTTCTCTCTCTGTAGCTCTCCAATCCTGTGTGTGTGACCCCACCCCCTGTCTGTCTGTCTGTCTGTCTGTCTGTCTCTCTCTTTCTCTGGCTGGCTAGCTCTCTGGCTCCCTCTGTCTACGTGGTGAGCAAACTGCAATTTTAAACTTCTAAGTCTTTCCTCCCTATTTAAACCTCTCTCGCTCTCTCTTATTTATTTATTTATTTATTTACTATATTAAATATTTATTTATATATATAATATATTTTATGTTTTATGTATCTTCTTGTCTCTCTCTCAATCTCTCTCTCTCTCTCCTAATATCCATCCAATATTAATAATTATCTTACTATTTTAAGGGTCACACATCTAACTTTGGGCCATAGTCAACAACTGTATTTAAATCAAATTAATCTTTCAGAAAAATTCAAAATTGACCAGTCAAAAGTTCATCCTCTCTCTAATCTATGACAGTGATCTAGATGTTGATCTATGTTGTACACACTGTTGTACACCGGGAGTGCAGTGTGTGTATTACAACACACTGCATACCTGGCCCGTCGCTAAAAGCATACGTTGACAGTGTACGCTTTCGGTGGCATGATGGAAAGAGCCGTGGTCTACTGCTCTGACTGACCTGGTATCCTGGTAGTCAGACTCTCTCCCTGGGCCCAGGGGTAGAGGGGGATATAAGAAGGGCTCTTGGGGAGGCCAGTGATTGACAGAGGGCTTTTGGAGATGTAGTGCGACACTCCTGACATACCGCAACAGTCAGGGACACAGGTGTCCCAGTTAGGCAGAGGTCTCCAACAACAGTTAAAGTAACAGTTGTGCAAGTAGGTGCACAAAGTAAGCCGCACTTGTATTTGACATCACAATTCATGTAGAAATAAAATGACACCACAGCACACTCCCTCACTGGGACTTGAAACAGGGTCTCCTGTGTGGATGACACACAATTCCCCCCTGCACCACAGCGTCACTTGTATTTGACGTTACAATTCAGGTGATGTAGAAATTAGACAATCCCAGGGATATCTCCCTTGCCAGGACTTGAACCCCCGCTCCCCGGAGCTCATAGCGCATGGCTCTCTCCATTGCAGTGTGAGATGGACAGAATTTGCACGTGTAATTCACGTCACATAGAAATAAGACGGCGCCACAGAGATCTCCCTCACCGGGCCTTGAACCCAGACCGAGCTGACAACCCACGACTCTAGCCTCCGGAAGTTACACTTTACATTACATTTCACGCCAGGACTTGTGTCTCTTCGCTGTACCACCACCTTCTTAAGACAATGTGATCAAATATCAAGGACACACAAGTTTGACAGCAGAGACTGGGGGGGGGGGGGTGTTGCACATTAAAGACACACCAGGGGCGGTTCTAGGATAAAAACAAACTAGTAATGTCTCACCATGCCACTACCTGCCCCTTGACCCCATCCCTTCCTCCCTTTTCCAAGCCGTCTCGAGCGACATCCTGCCATTCCTCACCTCCCTCATCAACTCTTCTCTCACTTCAGGCCTTATCCAGTATCTTTCAAGATTGCTAGAGTCAAGCCACTCCTCAAGAAACCTAACCTTTACACTGCTAAAATCCAGAACTACAGACCGGTAACTCTTCTCTTGTTCCTTTCTAAAACTCGTGCCATCTCTAACCAACTGTCCTCCTATCTCTCACATAACAACCTGCTTGATCCTCATCAGTCAGGTTTCAAGACTGCACACTCCACTGAGACAGCCCTCCTCGCAGTGACGGAGTCCCTCCGTGCCGCCAGAGCCTCGTCCCTCTCATTGGTTCTCATTCTCCTCGACCTGTCTGCGGCGTTCGATACCACCAGATACTCCTCGCCACCCTCGCAGAACTCGGCATCGCTGACTCTGCGCTATCCTGGTTCACATCCTACCTGACGAACCACACCTACCAGGTCACGTGGAATGGCTCCTTGTCTGAACCCTGCTCCATTGACACTGGCGTCTCACAAGGCTCAGTATTAGGACCGCTTCTGTTCTCCCTATACACTAGATCACTGTGAAAACAGGGGCAAGGCGACAGGGAAAGTATCCATGGTCCTCGAAATCCCTTCAGTACAATTCGGCCAATGGATTTCCACTCTTCTTCTTGGCATTGAGGAGACAGTGATGGAACCCAGAGGTCCTCCCCTTCAGCTGTGTGGGGTTTAGGTTTTGTGTGATTCATAATGAACATATTAGAAGCAGTTTCTTCTCATTTGTGCTGTCAATAAAGTTTCCAAAATTCCAATTCCAGTCTGTTATTTATGACCCAATACCTAATATTTGATAAATGACAAACTGTCAAACTGAGCCTGTAGCCATAAATACTGGTTTTGAAACACTGTAGCATTCTTGCTAACAAGACAAGCTAGGCTATGAGTTGCAAAACTTAATTATTATTACA
This sequence comes from Merluccius polli, assembly GCA_030340625.1. Classification (NCBI taxonomy): domain Eukaryota; kingdom Metazoa; phylum Chordata; class Actinopteri; order Gadiformes; family Merlucciidae; genus Merluccius; species Merluccius polli. The sequence goes on along the minus strand of JAOPHQ010000093.1, from coordinate 29,560 downwards.
AATCAGTATAAATGTACAAGAGCAATGCTATTTAATGTATTTATAACTAAATATATGTACATGAAAACTACATGAAATTTAAAGGTATAGTCAGCGATCATAATCCAATGGGGGGGGGGGTGGGGGGGGGAGTGTATTTGTTTTGGTGTTGACTTATAAAATCAACTTTTCAATCAAATCTTTCCCCAGAATCGCTGACTATACCTTAAAATCTCAATATACATTTTATAAATAATTACACCTACACATCATAATCACATCATACCGAGAACACGGTACCCAGAACACGCTAAGAATCGGGCTTCTTCATTGGTTCTCATGATGCGCCTGCGCGTTTCGTCGCCGGTCTCAATGCCTTCTTGAGAGCGGGAAATTGTTTGTGATGGCTTTTTTAAATGTGTGTTAACGTTTTAATGATTCAGGTTGCGTTTTAATGATTAGGGTTATGGTTAGGGTTAGGGTTATGGTTAGGGTTATGGTTATGGTTAGGTTATGGTTAGGGTTAGGGTTAGGGTTATGGTTAGGTTATGGTTAGGGTTATGGTTAGGTTATGGTTAGGTTATGGTTATGGTTAGGTTATGGTTATGGTTAGGTTATGGTTAGGGTTATGGTTATGGTTAGGGTTATGGTTAGGTTATGGTTAGGGTTATGGTTAGGGTTAGGGTTATGGTTAGGTTATGGTTATGGTTAGGGTTATGGTTAGGGTTATGGTTAGGTTATGGTTAGGGTTAGGGTTATGGTTAGGTTATGGTTATGGTTAGGGTTATGGTTAGGGTTAGGGAAATGTCCCGGCTACGCTATGACTGTAGGAAACGGAATTAGCATGCTTCAAGGATCGAACCAATCAGGGAGCGAATTCTTGCATACTAATTAGGTAAGTTATCGTGTTCTGGCCCTAGAACACGGCTACATCCATAGCTCGTTTATTCACAACATGACTTCCTGAATACAACGCGGCGGGATATGGCAGTCGAGTTCCGGTCTGTCAAGCTGTCTATCCGGTTCATCAGTTGTCCTAATAAAACGTCTCAAGTATGGAGTAACGTCGTCCGTGTTGATTCATCATCAGGCAGTCAGAGGTGTGACACATGCGCTTGCGCCCACAAGCACTTTGCTGTTTTGTTTGCAAGTTTCTTTTCTGTTAATTTAACCGACAGTCAGATAATTGCTGCTTGTGAAATTATTGCAGTGTATTATTTTATTTTATTTTTTTTACATTCCGCATTCATGCGGTGCAGTGTTACTGCAGTGTTATGTCCCAGACGAACTCCTGATGTGGTTTCACTGATCCCATCACAAATTAGTCTTTTAATGGTGATTTTATACCTGGCTTGTTATGTGTTTTGGTGAGCATGTTAATGCTCACCATGGGCAGGCAGACAGACAGACAGGACCTTCTGGTCCGAGCCACAGACCATGCTCCCCATAGGCAGCCCCATGTTCTTGTAGCCCAGCATCATGTTGGTCAGCAGCTTGGAGGCAGCGGACACCGAGATCCTCCTCCTGGTCCTCAGCTCATACACACACACACACACACACACACACACACACACACACACACACACACACACACACACACACACACACACACACACACACACACGTTTATAGCAGCTATAACTTGATGACTTTGGACCAGGAAATGCTAATAATTTGAAAGGTTTGCAGCAGTTACAGGAGCTGGACTCTTCTGTCACTCTGTCTGTCCATCATCCATTCATCATCCATCCATCATCCATCCATCAGGTCAGACTCTTGTTCTCAGAGTAAAACAGAAAGCTCTGGGGTTTGGCTGTCAGACATGTGATCTCAGGACGCTAGTGAGGAAGCTCATAACATAGCCTAAACACACACACACACACACACACACACACACACACTTTAATGTCTGTTTAGGCTCAATATCGCATGAACTCGACGCAAATGAATCAAAAGTGACACTAAAGATGACTCCTATAACTGCGTGTTCGTGTACTTCGGTTATTTTCATTTGACCGTCGTGGTTCCGCTTCACCTGGAAACTGATGACGCTGCAGCCTTCCTGGGTTTCTATTGGCTGAGGCCGTCCCTCTATGTGCTGTGCGGTAGTGTTGTTGTGCTCAGACAGCAGCAGCCCGCTGCTCCACCACGTCTCCTCATCAGGTGTGTTGCTGTGGAGACGGCAGGATGAAGGCAGGAGGACTAGTCGTGCTGCTGGGACTCTGTGACGGTGTCTCTTCACGTGAGACTGCTTCACAGTCTGTCTTCTGGGTCACAACTGTCTTCGGTTCCTGAAGACACTCGGGTTTTTACTGGCCTTATATTTCCTGCGTCATCGGAAAATGCGTTTGGTGTGCGAGCTCAAATGTGGCCAATGAATCCACAAGAGGATTCATAACTGACTTGTTCCACTATTTAAACCATTTTATGAGAAATGAGTTTGCGTTGTGTTCCGACCGACTTTATTTTTGGGTCCGAAGTGACAAAACGAAACTGAAAGTTACCGTCAGATCGGTAGGACTGACGGACATTAACGTCCAGTTCACAGCCGATTCATGTCTAGTTTTTAATTATTAATCAAGTATTTTATTAACACTCAGAGATGTTTTATTCGCAGCTATTTCAGGACCACATTCATATTGTTGGATCCTACTGAACTTGAACTATTTATCAATTCATATGATCATAGATATTTATATTTCAATACAATACGAGTGTTTGCCAAGAAAAGCATTACACATTAAATGTTCACCTTATCGACAGAAGACACATTCAATCTCACTATAAATCATTCTGGATTTCAAATCCTTAACAATGTAAATATGTATTTAATTAAAATGCGCAGGTGAATTAAGGAATATACTGATACGGTAAGAATGAAACATTGAGTTGAAACGATGTCAAATCACTGTTAGTATGCAAGATTAAAATGAAGCTGTTTGTGTTTTAGTTGAAGCGTTTGGACAGACAGCGTTGTACTGTAACCTGTTGACATGTCAATAAAGTTAACACAAAACCTCCCGGAATACATGTAGCCAGGGGCTACATGCTGGGAGGGGCAGGGGGCGGGGCTACATGCTGGGAGGGGGCGGGGCTACATGCTGGGAGGAGCTATGTGCCTGTCTCTCTGACCGTGATCTGTACAGTATTAACCTGTCTGTCTGTCTGTCTGTCTGTTTTAGTGATTCACTCTCTGAAGTATTTCTACACGGGGTCGTCTGGAGTCTCAAACTTCCCAGAGTTTGTGGCTGTTGGGATGGTGGATGAACTTCAGTTTATTCACTATGACAGCAACAGCCAGAAAGCAGAACTCAAACAGTCCTGGATGGACCAGCTCACCAGAGATAACCCACAATACCTGGAGAGGAACACTGGAAAGTATCTGAGTCACCAGCAGACCAACAAAGTCAGCATTGAGAATCTGAAGCGGCGCTTCAACCAGACAGGAGGTATGTTTACACACACACACACACACACACACACACACACACACACACGCACACACACACACACTGGCATCCCATAATAATTCTAGAGCAGCACTCCCACACAGAGCAGCAGTGGCAGTGTCCTGGTGGGACACTCAGCAGAATATTATGGGATGGATCAGGTGATGCAGCAGCTTCAGGAGACCTGTAGTGGTTTATTACACATAATACTGCAGTACATCATCCTTTATATACAGTGTTACCTTTACACTACTTCATCACTACTCATATTATGGGATGCTCAACAGGAGTTCACCTGCAGGCAGACAGGTAACCTACAGACAGTTAACCTACAGACAGACAGTTAACCTAAACACAGACAGTTAATCTACAGACATAGTGTTAACCTCCAGACAGATAAATAACCTACAGACACAGAGTTAATCTACAGACAGTTAACCTACAGACAGACAGTTAACCTAAACACAGACAGTTAATCTACAGACAGACAGTTAACCTACAGACAGACAGTTAATCTTCAGACAGTTAATCTACAGACAGTTAACCTACGGACAGTTTACCTACAGACATACAGTATAACCTACAGGCAGTTCACCTACAGACAGGTAACCTACAGACAGACCATTAACCTACAGAAATGTAACCTACAGACATTTAACCTACAGACAGTTGACCTCAGGGGTGCAACTACTCAGTCAGGGGGGTATGCAGCAACAATTTTGGCGCCCCCATATGGGGTGCGTGATTGTTGACAGGGGGACGGGGGGACGGGGGTGGTGCTGCGCAGTTTTTGAGGGGGGGGGGGTGCTGCGCGATTGTTGACGGGGCGGGCGGGGGGGGGTGCTGCGCGATTGTTGACGGGGGGTGCTGCGCGATTGTGGGAGGGGAATGTTATCCATCGCTTTGGCGCCCCCCCTTCGGCGCCCCCCTTCGGCGCCCCCCTTTGGCGCCCCCCTGGTGCGGCGCCCCTATGCGCATACAGCGCATACTCACTTTTTGCACCACTGGTTGACCTACAGACAGACAGTTAACCTCTGGACACAGTTAATCTACCTACAGACAGTTGACCTACAGACAGACGGACAGTTAACCTCCAGACAGACAGTTAACCTACAGACAGATAGGTAACCTACAGACAAACAGTTAATCTACAGACAATTAAGCTCCAAACACAGTTAACCTACAGACAGACAGGTAACCTACAGACAGTTAACCTACATACATGTAACCTACAGACAGTTAACCTACATACAGACAGTTAACCTACATACAGACAGTTAACCTACATACAGACGGTTAACCTACAGACAGACATTTAATCTACAGACAGTTAACCTACTGACATGTAACCTACAGACAGACATTTAATCTAGAGACAGTTAACCTACAGACACACAGGTAACCTACAGACATTAAAAAACCTATCTTTTTATTAAAGCTTTTAATTGAGATCAGGCAATAATACCCTCTGACATGGTAACACCCTCTGACATGTACAGTACATGGTCTTCTTTGGGTTTTTTTCCCTCTTTTGTTTTATGTTTTTACTTGCATGAATTTTACCACTGCTGTTTTATGTTATTTATTATCTATTTTAAAATGTGTTACTTGAAATTTTAACTCATAAACTGTTTTTACTGTAAGCCAGGTACTAGGCCTATCAGATCGATAGGTTCAGATGGACTTAAAATGCACAAACCTCCTTTTCTTTCTGATGCCATGTAAAGCACTTTGAACTGCAATCCCTGTATGAAAGGTGCTATATAAATAAAGATTTACTTACTTACTTACTTACTTGCATTAAACCTACAGACATAAACTACAGACAGTTAACCTACAGACAGGTAACCTACAGACAGACCGTTAACCTAAAGACAGACAGTTACCCACCAGACATACAGTTAATCCACAGACAGACAGGTATACCTACAGACAGACCGTTAACCTACAGACAGTTAATCTACAGACAGACAGGTTACCTACAGACAGACCGTTAACGTACACATTTTTAACCTACAGACATTTAACCTACAGACAGTTAACCTACAGACAGACAGTTAACCTACAGACAGGCAGTAACCTACAGACAGGTAACCTACAGACAGTTAGCCTTCAGAGAGACCGTTTTTCTACAGACAGTTAACCTACAGACAGACAGGTAACCTACAGACAGACAGCTAACCTACAGACAGTTAGCCTCCAGACAGTTAATCTACAGACAGTTAACTTACATACAGACAGTTAACCTAAAGACAGACAGGTAACCTACAGACAGACAGGTAACCTACAGACAGACAGGTAACCTACAGACAGACACTTAACCTCTAGATCAGGGGTGTCAAACGTAAGGCCCGCGGGCCAGAACCGGCCCGCCAAAGGGTCCAATCCGGACCACTGGTTGACTTTGCAAAGTGTGAAAATTGCAGAAAATCATTCATTTTGATGTTTAAATGGTTTGTAAGGCAGAGGATAACTCCTCCTCTTCCTCAATAGCTTCCACTGTAGTTGGTGATGCCAGCATTACTACACAGGACTGGAAATGTATGGACGACAATTAAAATAATTTCTAGATCTCGACAAGTTGTTCAAATCATAAAGAAGTAAAATAACAATATTGTTGTTCCAAAATACATGTGACGAAGTAATGTTTGGTGCCTTTGTAGATCCACTGTTATCTGTAAATTGTAATGCACATGTCATGATAGTAGAATGATTGAATGTGGAAAAACTAAGTCAAATGGTTTGAATTGCACTTATTTTTCTTAAGACATCTCAGGATGTTTTCAAAATGTACTTCTTGACGTGGAGGTGTTGTTATTTCTAGCCGATGGTTTTACTGGTCCGGCCCACTCGAGATCAAATTGGGCTGTGTGTGGCCCATGAACTAAACTGAGTTTGACACCCCTGCTCTAGATAGACAGTTATTCTACAGACAGTTAACCTCCAGACACACAGTTAACCTACAGACAGACAGGTAATATACAGACATTAAACCTACAGACATATAACCTACAGACAGTTAACTTACAGAAAGACGGGTAACCTACAGACAGACTGTTAACCTACAGAAATGTAACCTACAGACAGTTAACCTACAGACAGGCAGTTATCCTCTGGACATAGTTAATCTACCTACAGACAGTTAACCTACAGACAGACAGTTAACCTCCAGACACACAGTTAACCTCCAGACAGACAGTTAACCTCAAGACAGACAGTTCATCTACAGGCAGTTAACCTACAGACAGTTCATCTACAGGCAGTTAACCTACAGACAGTTCATCTACAGACATTTAATCTACAGTTAACCTACAGAAAGACAGGTAACCTGCAGACAGTTAGCCTCCAGAGAGACAGTTATTCTACAGACAGTTAGCCTCCATACAGACAGTTAATCTACAGACAGTTAACCTATAGACAGACAGGTAATCTACATACAGACAGTTAACCTAAAGACAGACAGGTAACCTACAGACAGACAGTTAACCTATAGACAGTTAGCCTCCAGAAAGACAGTTCATCTGTAGACAGTTAACCTACAGACAGACAGGTAACCTACAGACAGACAGTTAACCTGCAGACAGACAGTTAACCTCCAGACACGCAGTTAACCTACAGACAGACAGTTAACCTTTGGACACAGTTAATCTACCTACAGACAGTTAAACTACAGACAGACAGTTAACCTACAGACAGTTAACCTACAGACAGACAGTTAACCTTTGGACACAGTTAATCTACCTACAGACAGTTAAACTACAGACAGACAGTTAACCTACAGACAGTTAACCTACAGACAGACGGTTAATATACAGACAATTAACCTCCAGACAGACGGTTAACCTACAGACAGTCAACCTCCAGACAGACAGTTCATCTACAGACAGGTAACCTACAGACAGTTCATCTAGAGACAGACAGTTAGTCTCCAGGCAGACAGTTAATCTACAGACAGTTAACCTACAGACAGACATGTAACCTACAGAGAGACAGTCAACCTAAAGACAGACAGTTAATCTACAGACACAGTCAACCTACAGACAGAGAGTCAACCTACAGACAGACAGGTAACCTACATACAGACAGTTAACCTAAAGACAGACAGGTAACCTGCAGACAGACAGTAAACCTCCAGACACGCAGTTAACCTACAGACAGACAGTTAACCTTTGGACACAGTTAATATACCTACCGACAGTTAACCTACAGACAGACATGAAACCTACAGAGAGACAGTCAACCTAAAGACAGACAGTTAATCTACAGACAAAGTCAACCTACAGACAGGTAACCTGCAGACAGACAGTTAACCTACATACAGACAGGTAACCTGCAGACAGACAGTTAACCTCCAGACACGCAGTTAACCTACAGACAGACAGTTAACCTTTGGACACAGTTAATCTACCTACAGACAGTTAAACTACAGACAGACAGTTAACCTACAGACAGTTAACCTACAGACAGACGGTTAATATACAGACAATTAACCTCCAGACAGACGGTTAACCTACAGACAGTCAACCTCCAGACAGACAGTTAATCTACAGACAGGTAACCTACAGACAGTTCATCTACAGACAGACAGTTAGTCTCCAGGCAGACAGTTAATCTACAGACAGTTAACCTACAGACAGACATGTAAGAGAGACAGTCAACCTAAAGACAGACAGTTAATCTACAGACAAAGTCAACCTACAGACAGAGAGTCAACCTACAGACAGACAGGTAACCTACAGACAGACAGTTAACCTACAGACAGTAAGCATCCAGACAGACAGTTAATCTACAGACAGTTCCTCTTCAGACAGACAGTTCATCTACAGACAGTTAATCTACAGACAGACAGTTAACCTACAGACAGGTAATCAACAGACAGTTCACCTACAGACAGTTCTCCTACAGACAGACAGTTAATCTATAGACAGTTAACCTACAGACAGAGAGTCAACCTACAGACAGACAGGTAACCTACAGACAGACAGTTAACCTACAGACAGTAAGCATCCAGACAGACAGTTAATCTACAGACAGTTCCTCTTCAGACAGACAGTTCATCTACAGACAGTTAATCTACAGACAGACAGTTAACCTACAGACAGGTAATCAACAGACAGTTCACCTACAGACAGTTCTCCTACAGACAGACAGTTAATCTATAGACAGTTAACCTACAGACAGACTGTCAGCCTACAGACAGTTAGCCTCTAGACAGACAGTTAATCTACAGACAGATAGTCAACCTCCAGACAGACTTAAGTTCCAGACTGACAGATAACCTACAGACAATTAACCTCCAGACAGACAGTTAACCTACACACAGTTAATCTACAGACAGTTAACCTATAGACAGACAGGTAAACTACAGACAGCAGTTAACCTACAGAGAGTTAACCTCCAGACAGACAGTCAACCTACAGACAGTTAACCTAAAGACAGACAGATTACCTACAGAGAGACAGGTAACGTACAGACACAGTTAACCTCCAGACAGACAGTTAACCTACAGACTGTTAACCTACGGACAGTTAACCTCCAGACAGACAGCTAACCTTCAGACGGTTAACCTACAGACAGTTAACCTCCAGACAGACAATGAATCTACAGACAGGTAACCTACAGACAGTTAATCTACAGACAGGTAACCTACAGACAGTTAATCTACAGACAGTTAACCTACAGACAGTTAGCCTACAGACGGACACTTCATCTGTAGACAGTTAACCTACGAACAGTTAACCTCCAGACATACAGGTAACCTACAGACAGACAGGTAACCTACAGACAGACAGGTAACCTATAGACAGTTAGCCTCCAGAGAGACAGTTATTCTACAGACAGTTAACCTACAGACAGTTAGCCTCCATACAGACAGTTAATCTACAGACAGGTAACCTATAGACAGACAGGTAACCTACAGAGAGACAGTTAAGCGGTGGTTATACTTCTACAACTGCGTGTTGCGCTATCCAACTGCGTAACCACGGAGACCCCTCGAGCCCTCATAGTTTTCCGTCGTGGCGCCGGATACGCAATGCAGTGCAGTTGCAGTTTCCCGCCCGCAAAACAAACAAGGTGCAAAGTAAACAAGATTCACACATTTCACACAAGTGAACAAGTACAAAAGGGATAAATAGTTAAGAGGGATAGTTAAAAGGGGATAAGTTATAATAAAAAATGAAATGCTTTAAAAGTAAAAAACGTAATTGCTAAAAACAAACTATTTACAACCATGTAGTGCAATTTTCCACAGTCTCTTTTAGGTTCTAGGTTCAAGTAGGTGGGGTTGGCATCCTGGAGCTTTATGCGTCCATAGAGCATATAATAATAATATAATATAATAGTGTATATGTGGTGCATAGAGCATATAATAATAATATAATATAATAGTGTATATGTGGTGCATAGAGCATATAATAATAATAATATAATATAATAGTGTATATGTGGTGCATAGAGCATATAATAATAATATAATATAATAGTGTACCGGTATATGTGGTGCATAGAGCATATAATAGTAATATAATATAATAGTGTATATGTCGTGCATAGAGCATATAATAATAATATAATATAATAGTGTATATGTGGTGCATAGAGCATATAATAATAATATAATATAATAGTGTATATGTCGTGCATCGCGTCATCCTGGTCCTCGTCAGCCACTTTCCTTAACATGTCACTGATTGTCTTTGTGAAGCGGGTGGTGGCGTTTTTAGAGGACCAATCGCAGCCCTTACCGTCTCCGTTGTCCGTTGACGGAGTGACAGACATGCAGCCGGAGACGACGGAGAGGCTCTCCGTAACCAACGTAGAGCAGTTTACGCAGGAGTATAAATTAGGCTTTAACCTAAAGACAGACAGGTAACCTTCAGACAGACAGGTAACCTGCAGTTAGCCTCCATACAGACAGTTAATCTACAGACAGTTAACCTACAGACGGACAGGTAACCTACATACAGACAGTTAACCTACAGACAGTTAGTCTCCATACAGACAGTTATTCTACAGACAGTTAACCTACAGACAGACAGTTAACCTACAGACAGCTAACCTACATACAGACAGTTAACCTATAAACACTTAGCCTCCCAATAGACAGTTCATCTACAGACAGTTAACCTACAAACAGACAGTTAACCTATAGACAGTTAACCTTCACTCTCTCTCTCTCTCTCTCTCTCTCTCTCTCTCTCTCTCTCTCTCTCTCTCTCTCTCTCTCTCTCTCTCTCTCTCTCTCTCTCTCTCAGGTGTCCACATGTATCAGTACATGGAAGGTTGTGAGTGGGATGATGAGGATGGTACCACTGATGGTTATGACCAGTTTGGTTATGATGGGGAGGACTTCCTAGTGTTGGACCTGAAGAACCTGAGATGGATCGCTCCAACACCACAGGCTTTCATCACCAAACTGAGATGGGATCAGAATAGAGCTTGGTTAGAATACCTGAAGAACTACTTCAACAAGGAGTGTGTTGATTGGCTGAAGAAGTACCTGGACTATGGGAAGAGCACTCTGCAGAGAACAGGTAGTCACATGACCCGGTGGGCCCAGGTACTAGGCTTGCCGCGGTAGTCGCTGTTACCGGGGTAACGCGGTGTTTGGACATACGCCGATGACATCACTTGTTGAATAGAAACAAAACCCATTCGGTTATTTTCGGCGTTGTTTGTTTGCTTGTTTGTTTCTTTAACGGGGACAACGCCGGGACGCGCCCAGAAAAGCGCATTTTGGCCGAATCCCTTCAGTTAAGAACGGCTCCTTCATTTGATTTGATTCAACCGCCGCCGTCGGAAAGACGCCTGGACAGGCGATGCCGTCTGTTTGATTTCCTTTTAACAGCCGACTTTGTTTCTCACTGTCAAAATAAACATTTCCTTTATTTGATTTATTCCAAAACGTTTGGAAATGTTAAATCTTTGTTCTGAAATAAGTGACGATTATGACCACGACCCTCCCGACATATGTACTGTTTACTGTTACTACTGACACTTAAGTACAGTTTAACCCACAGAAATACTGTTGATACTTAAGTACAGTTTAACCCACAGAAATACTGTTGATACTTAAGTACATTTTATTTGAGCTACTTTATGACTTTTACTCAAGTGATTTTCTTACGGATGATATCTGCTCCCCCTCTCTCTCTCTCTCTCCCTCTCCTTCTCCCTCTCTCTCTCTCTCTCTCTCTCTCTCTCTCTCCCTCTCTCCCTCCCTCCCTCCCTCCCTCCCCCCCCCCCCCCCCCAGAGCGTCCTGAGGTGTCTCTCCTCCAGAGGAGACCCTCCTCCCCAGTGGTGTGCCATGCTACAGGCTTCTACCCTGACAAGGTGGTGGTGTTCTGGAGGAGAGACGGCGATGAGCTTTATGAGCATGTGGACCATGGGGAGGTCCTCCCCAACCCCGATGGGACCTTCCAGGTCAGCGTGGACCTGGACCTGGCGGCGGTCCCACGGGAGGACTGGCGGAGGTACGAGTGTGTGGTCCAGCTGAAAGGCATCGAGGACATCTCTACCCGACTGGACCCGGCCCTCGTCAGGACCAACTGGGGAAAGACCGGCCCTGGAAGGGATGGAGGTAGGAACACCTGTCTCACCACCTCCACCTGACCTCATCACAACCACTGGTCTACCTGGACACACCTGAAGCCACGTGGTAAACACACCGGACCACGTTGGTGGACCACGTTGGATTGTGGGTAAAAGAGTCGTACTGAGAGGACAAGGCTAGGATCAGTGTCAGCGGCAGGTCACATGACCCTGAGCTCCAGGAGATTCTGAATATATGTATCATGTGTGTAGCAGCATGTGTCTGTACACTGACCTGCAGATATGTGGTGAAGTGATGGAAGGACTGTCCAACACGGAGTATTATCACACACCTCATTTTCTTTTCTTGGTTTACCTGAAGGGGTCAAGAATGACATCACCACCCCCATCATCATCGCTGTTCTCATCCTCGCTGCTGTTGCTGCTGTTGGTGTTGCTGGAGTCTTTGTGTACAAGAAGAGGAGCGGTGAGTGAATCACACTATCATCTGATTGGTAGACGTATAATAACATTAGGATGTTTACCACACTATCATCTGATTGGTAGACGTATAATAACATTAGGATGTTTACCACACTATCATCTGATTGGTAGACGTATAATAACATTAGGATGTTTACCACACTATCATCTGATTGGTAGACGTATAATAACATTAGGATGTTTACCACACTATCATCTGATTGGTAGACGTATAATAACATTAGGATGTTTACCACTGTTACACACTCATCATTTCTCTTCATCCTTAGGTTCAGCCAAACACCGACTCGCTGGTGAGTTCAATGTTTTACTGCAGTCCTGCTCTTATGATTAACACTACTACTACTACTACTACTACTACTACTGCTACTACTACTACTACTACTACTACTACTACTACCACTACTAGTACTACTACTACTACTACTACTAGTACTACTACTACCACTACTACTACTACTACTACTACTACTACTACTACTACTACTACTACTACTAGTGCTACTACTACTACTACTACTACTACTACTACTACTACTACTACTACTACTAGTACTACTACTATGTTGATCTAGATACATGGAGCTCACTGGACTATACAGCTCTGTTGATCCAGATAACTTCATGACTTCTCCTCCTCACGTTCTGCTACTTACCAGGTTCTCACAGCAGCTCTGGGAACAGTGAGGAACAGAGTCCAGCTCCTGAGGCCCAACCTCTCAACACATAGTCAGTATTTGGTGACATCACAATGTTTTAGAGGATGGGTGGGAGGGTGATTATATAGACAGTACAGCATTACAGTAATAGTAATATTGTAACAGTACTTCATCACAGTAATAGTAATATTATAACAGTACTTCATCACAGTAATAGTAATATTGTAACAGTACTTAATGACAGTAACAGTAATATTGTAACGGTACTTCATCACACTAAGTTATATTGTAACAGTACTTCATCACAGTAATAGTAATATTATAACTACTTCATCACAGTAATAGTAATATTGTAACAGTACTTAATGACAGTAATAGTAATATTATAACAGTACTTCATCACAGTAATAGTAATATTATAACAGTACTTCATGACAGTAATAGTAATATTGTAACAGTACTTCATGACAGTAAGTCATATTGTAACAGCATATTAACAGTGATATCTTGACTAGTGATAAATGTTTTAATCCTGACTTGTGCTTCCTTGCTGTTTAGGGTCAACATGTAATCATGAAGAGGCTTCTCATGGTCATCTTTTCTAAACCAGAAGGAGGGGATTGATCATCATTTATAATCCTTACAGCAGGTTTGGGACTTCAGCTAACTTCAGATGCTACGTTTGATCAATCACAAAAACATTCATAATTACATTTATTTTGAAAGCCATCAATCCGTAAGAAAAGTGTAAATATATATCAAATCATTGTATACTCTAATGATAATATATCAAAGTAATTATTATCGAAAAATCATTTTAATAATTCCATAAAATTATGGCTTTTAATATTTGAATGAGGAATTGCTTGACTCATGAATGATTTTATGAAGTAATATTAATGTTCAAGATTTTTAATATAATGTTGATTACTATGATTATTGTAGTACAGAAATCAATACAGCGGCCGTCGATGTGCTTTGACGATTCCTCAACGAGATCTTTCTTACAATATATCACTTACCTGTAAATAATAATCACTTCAGTCTTTTATATCAATATTTTAGAGTTCATCATTTGGGTTTAGGTTTTGTGTGATTTATAATGAACATATTAGAAGCAGTTTATTCTCATTTGTGCTGTCAATAAAGTTTCCAAAATTCCAATTCCAGTCTGTTATTTATGACCCAATACCTAATATTTGATAAATGACAAACTGTCAAACTGAGCCTGTAGCCTGGGGGGGCGGAAGAGAGTGTGTATTTGTTGTGGTGTTGACTTATAAAATCAACAATCTTTCCCCAGAATCGCTGACTATACCTTTAAAGCTCAATATACATTTTATAAATAATTTCACTGACACATCATAATCATGTTTTTCTCTGGAGCAGTTTATTCACAACATGACTTCCTGAATACAGCGCATGGATAATCATGAATTGATATCATTATGAGAGTGGAACTGGAACCTCTCTCTGCTGGTCGGCTGATACCACTGAGGGTCCATTCAACTTGAGGTCAGAACATGACCTTCTGGTACCGGTGGGTCAGCTCAGAGACGTCCTCCTTACACACCTTCACCCAGCCATCCTCCCACATGTGGTACACACACACACACACACACACACACACACACACACGTCCCGGTCTGGGGGAAAAGGATGCAACACAAGAGACTCGTCTGCATTACAACAGACCACAGATCAAACATAGTCAGGGCAGTCTTTCTGAACCCCTGGACGAGGCTCCAGTGGTTTGGCCACAGACTTCATCTCGCCATAGGGGCGAGAAGTATGTCAGTGTCCATCTTGAAAGTGGAAGATGATGATGTAGACCTGACAAGAGCCACCAAGACCAAAGTCCTGGACTACCTCAATGAAAAATAAAGCAGTGACCCACTGACACAGGAAGTGCTGGACATGGCCGAGATTCGTCGAGGAGGACAACGTGGCGGTGGTCACGGGAGTGTACTGTCCAGGGACTGTTTTATGTGTATGTCTACATGCGCAGTGATTGGCCCATCACAGAGGGTATCACATAGTGTTACGCGGCGGGATATGGGCAGTCGAGTTCCGGTCTGTCAAGCTGTCTGGCCGGTTCATCAGTTGTCCTAATAAAGCGTCTCAAGTATGGAGTAACGTCGTCCGTGTTGATTCATCAGGCAGTCACTTACACATGGTGTCAGAAGTAACGCCACTTGGACGTGGGACATCATGGCAAAGTTTAACCCTCCCGAAAACGTGGATTTTCCTTGACCGGAGCAGCGGCCAGAGTGGCGGCAACGGTTTCAGAGGTACCGTATGGCTACTAAGCTGAACCTGGAGACTGGAGATGTACAGGTTAGCACGCTGCTACATGCGCTAGGCGAGGAGGCCCAACACGTTGTCAACACTTTTGTGTTCGGGGGGAGAGGAAGCTGATGGCGACTATGAGACCGTGTTGGGAAAGCTAAATCACTGCTTTGTACCGAAAGTCAACGTTATCCACGAAAGGTCTCGTTTTCACCTCGGAGCGCAAAAGCAAGGCGACTCAGCCGAGGAACAGATTAGCACTACGAGCTAGCCGAGACCCGCCGGTTCGGTTCGGAGGAAATAGACAATATTGGGGATAAACTATTCATCGGGATTCTGGACAAGGAACTGTGAGAAAAGCTGCAGTTGACAGCGGACCCAACGTTGGAGAGAGCAGTGGAGACAGTGAGACAGTCAGAGCGGGTTAAGGGGCTAAGTTAGCCAACAGGCTAGGGCTAGCACGGCTGATGCTAGCTACCTCAGCGAAGTGGCGCGAAAAAAAAACGCACGCGCAGCAGCAGCAGCAGCAGCAGCACAGAGGGGACAGAGACAGAGCGGCGGCAATGGAGGCGGAGAACCGACACCGTGCTGTGGGTGCGGTGAGGACCGCCCCGAGCGCACACACTGTGAGCTTGGGGTGAGCTAACCGCGTCGGAGCGGGAGGCCAGTCACGGTGGCGGACATTTCCCAGGAGGTGAAGACGTCAAAACAACGCACATCTACATCGCAGACTCCAATACGCCAACGGACCGTAAAACTAAACGTCAGTGACACTCCTGTGACCGTCAAGATGGACACCGGTGCGGACACCGGCGTGATGTCGGATGAAACCTACCGCAAGCTCAGACGCCTCAGTTAGCAGCAATGGCGCAGCTCTCCACAGCCCCGGAGGTCAGCTGACTGTTTAGGACTCTTCACTACTTTAACAAAGTACAGAGGCCGGCAGTACGAGTTCACCATCCATGTGATCCAAACCGCTCACCGCTACCGGTCTCGGAGGCCCTCTCCAAAAGCGGAGCTGTGAAGAGACCCACCGCCGCCGGTTCTCCCGTATCCGCCGGTGTCCACCACCCGGAAACGGTCCTGTGCTCCTACAACTGCCAAGAGGACAGTAGAAAATGTCCCCTTGTAGTTGTAGGACAGCGAGCCGGAGTTGGAGGGGACCTGCAGGCCTGCAGGCTGTGGACCCGACCACATCATCCCACACTACATGGACTCTAACAACAGAAGTAATACTGCACACAATGAACGAGCTGAGTACGACACTATGCCCATAACTATACATGTTGGTGACGTCATTTCACCGCTCCGTGTATAACGTAGGAGAGCCGGAACAGGTGAAGTACAGGTGTAGCTGTAGATGTTATTGTTACAGTTTGCTCACAGCCATTATGGCAGTAGGGTCGACCCCGGAGCCCTGTACCCGCATGTTATTTACACAACAGGACAGTTAACCACAGAGATGGAATTGATGCATTATAATTTCATATGTCGACAATCAATGCAGTTTACCGTATCGGCAAACGGCGAGGCGCCTGGATCCGGAACCGTTTAGTTTGGATCCGCCGCCTCCCGTGGCACCGACAAATACATCGCCAAACAAAACCGACTGTTTGTGCAGAGTTCAATGTTGTTATATGTCTTGTTAGTCTTTATTCCCCATTTAACTTCCTCAAAAACCTTGTGTTTGCATTTGCAATGTGTTTTTCGAAGTGTTTCAATGTTCAGGGTGGGAGAGGGGGGAGAGGGGGGGGGGGGGAGAGGTGTGACACAGCGCATGCGTCCACAAGCACGTTGCTGTTTTGTTTGCAAGTTTCTTTTCCGTTAATTTAACCGACAGTCAGATAATTGCTGCTTGTGAAAATATTGCAGTGTATTATTATTTTTATTTATTTTACATTCCGCATTCATGCGGTGCAGTGTTACTGTCACCTCGTTCTGAAACACAGATCATTGGCTGATGTCCAAACATCGTTGTTTAGGTTTCTTTTAGTCCAAGCAGCTCCGTAGGCAGCGGCTTCTCTTTGTTCCGTTACCTCCAACCCGTAATGAGCCGCCGGACCCCTCTGCGTTCCGGGACCACTGTACTGATTCATGACCCAATAATGATCGTGTGTCCTATGTGGAAACGTTCTACTATTGTGTACTATTGTAGTACACAATAGTACAACATTGGGCCCTAGAATACATATAATTTAGTATACACATTTAGTACACACAACCCTGGGCCTTAAAGTACATATAATATAGTACATATAGTACACAATAGTACAACATTGGGCCCTAGAATACATATAATTTAGTATACACATTTAGTACACACAACCCTGGGCCTTAAAGTACATGTAATATAGTACATTTAGTACACAGTACAACCTTGGGCCCTAGAATACATATAATTTAGTATACACATTTAGTACACACAACCCTGGGCCTTAAAGTACATGTAATATAGTACATATAGTACACAACAGTACAACCCTGGGCCCTAGAATACATGTAATATAGTACATATAGTACATTTAGTACACACAGTACAACCTTGGGCCCTAGAATACATATAGTATAGTACATATAGTACATTTAGTACACAGTACAACCCTGTAGCTAACTCCCGTTGCTACTTTGCTGCGTTCGTTGTGTTTTTGGCGCCAGGGCAGTATGGCGCGGCACCGTGAGCAGCGGCCATTATTGCGCTTGGTGCTGATTTGACAGATGATGATGATGATGATGATGATGATGATGATGATGATGATGATGATGATGATGAAAGGTAAATGTATGCTGATGCTGACCAGTCAACACAGGAAGACACTCCAGGTAGTCGTGTCCATTTCCTGCCCCTCGGGGGTCAATACAACGCTATGCATCCTGGGTAAAGACAACGCTATGCATCCTGGGTAAAGACAACACTATGCATCCTGGGTAAAGACAACGCTATGCATCCTGGGTAAAGACAACGCTATGCATCCTGGGTAAAGACAACGCTATGCATCCTGGGTAAAGACAACGCTATGCATCCTGGGTAAAGACAACGCTATGCATCCTGGGTAAGGACAACGCTATGCATCCTGGGTAAAGACAACGCTATGCATCCTGGGTAAAGACAACGCTATGCATCCTGGGTAAAGACAACGCTATGCATCCTGGGTAGGCGGATGTGTTCATACTTGTTGTGTTGTGATGGTCAGAATGTCCCAGACGAACTCCTGATGTGGTTTCACCAGAGGCGATTTCTCTAAGACTGCAAGGGAAGCTCAGCTTCCCCTAAAATGTCAAAAATTAAATTGTTAAATATGTACTGTTGTGTTAACATTTAATTGACTACAAATGCGTTAGAATACGTTCATGTCGAAGACGAGTTCGATCAGAATCTTATCCAAGTCGACTGACTCGATTTTGTTAACTTCTCATAACTTCCCGTAATGTCAATGTATTTGACCGTAGAAGCCGAGCGTCCATTCACTTGAATGAGACTGCATGGAACAGTTTTTTTCATTGCCTCAAAACTCGACGGTCATTGGATAAATGCCAACATTTGTCCCGCCCCCGGACGCTCAGCGTCTCTGGGGGTGGATGGAGCAGTGGGCTGGCCTAGGCTAGCCTGGACGCTGGGCTTCCGCATGATGATTGGAGGATCAGTCGAAAGGCTGAATCACTTTTTGATTGACAGCTATTTTGACAAATACATTGTCGCTTGACCAACCAGGAGCTCAGTCCCATCGCGGATTTTGCAAGTGAGGTCTTACGACAAACTGCAGCCCATTTCTTGATATTTGCTTGGCGAAATAATAATAATATAAATAATATAATAATAATAATTTGACAACTTTTTTGATGTAGGCCAAAAATGAGCTTCCCCTCTTTGAAAAACCAGCAGCCGCCACTGGGTTTCACTGATCCCATCACAATGAGTCTTTTAATGGTGATTTTATACCTGGCTTTATGTGTTTTGGTGAGCATGTTAATGCTCCCCATGGGCAGACAGACAGACAGACAGACAGACAGACAGACAGACAGACAGACAGACAGACAGACAGACAGACAGACCCTTCTGGTCCGAGCCACAGACCATGCTCCCCATAGGCAGCCCCATGTTCTTGTAGCCCAGCATCATGTTGGTCAGCAGCTTGGAGGCAGCGGACACCGAGATCCTCCTCCTGGTCCTCAGCTCATACACACACACACACACACACACACACACACACACACACACACACACACACACACACACACACACACAGATTAAACTACTCACTAACTTAATACAGAAGCACCAGGAGAAGAGGACAGTGGTCCAACTAGCTTACTGTCTACAGAACCAGGAGAAGAGGACAGTGGTCCAACTAGCTTACTGTCTACAGAACCAGGAGAAGAGGACAGTGGTCCAACTAGCTTACTGTCTACAGAACCAGGAGAAGAGGACAGTGGTCCAACTAGCTTACTGTCTACAGAACCAGGAGAAGAGGACAGTGGTCCAACTAGCTTACTGTCTACAGAACCAGGGAAGAGGACAGTGGTCCAACTAGCTTACTGTCTACAGAACCAGGAGAAGAGGACAGTGGTCCAACTAGCTTACTGTCTACAGAACCAGGAGAAGAGGACAGTGGTCCAACTAGCTTACTGTCTACAGAACCAGGAACTCACAAAATGGAGTCGTCTCCACCGGCAGTGTGGTGAATGCACTCCGCCGTCCGCGTCACACCTTTCAGATATTGTGTTTTATTGAGTCAAGTTTAATAGGTTATATGTTACATGTTTTGGTTTTTTGCGTCTTCATTTCTACTGCTCTTATTGTGTAGGCCTACAGCCTTGCGTGTGTGCGTGGATATATATGTATTTATATATTTACATACCTTGTCTAACACACCTTGTCTTATCGTACAGTATAATGTTCGCGTTGTGGCGTCGCGTCGTTTCAACCAGTTTCACCTGAACGAGTCACGTGGTTTCCCGTCAACCAGCGGCGCTTCACTGTGTGGCCACAGGGGGCGCTGCAACCCCACTGATCTCCTCAGTACCTGTCCACAGGTGAGTACTGTCAAACCCTGGACAGAGACTTAGATGACCTCCATACTGTCCAAACATAACGGTACACACACACACACACACACACACACACACACACACACACACACGTTTATAGCTGCTATAACTGGATGACTTTGGACCAGGAAATGCAAATCATTTGAAAGGTTTTGAATTGTCAGCAGTTACAGGAGCTGCACTCTTCTGTCACTCTGTCTCATCATCCATTCATCAGGTCAGACTCTTGTTCTCAGAGTAAAGCAGAAAGCTCTGGGGTTTGGCTGTCAGACATGTGATCTCAGGACGCTAATGAGGAAGCTCATAACATAAACACACACACGCACGCACGCACGCACACACACACACACACACACACACACACACACACACACACTTTCAGTGGCGCCGCCAGGGTTCAATTTCAAAGTACGCACAGGAACGGCAAATACAACAAATGGAAAAATACTAATCTAATGTTTTCAGTATTAGTGAAATAACAGATTAAAATGTCCATTAATCTACTGAGACTGTTGTTATTCTGACATGAGTTATATGGCTGTTGTGTGGAAAACTATAGGCTACTGTGGTTAATAATCGCGGTGCAGACGAGTGAGTTTGGAGCTAAGGAGAGGAGAGAAAAAAGAAAGCGAGATGACGCGACCGTAGCCGCCGTGATATTACGACGTCGCCCCCGCTGAGGAGGAACTATTCCACTGACCACCCTTTGCTGCTGCCGTGTGTTCTCGGCGGGCTCGGGGCTTGGACCCTCACTGACAGCGGCTGCAACCGCCAAAGAGGCAGAAGAGCTAGAAGCATAGCTAGCTACCTCGTCTTCACGTCCTGCCTGACTGCTGGTAGCACCTTCATTATCGCTGCTCTGCTGCGTGTTTGTGATCGTGGGTTTGGATCTCTTTTTTTCAAATGCCTGGAAAAGGCTCAACTGTCTTTTTGACATTTCTATAGGCTGGACCGGGCGTAATCATCACATAGCTTAGTGTAAATATCATAGACTGTAGGTAGCTAAATATGCGCCAGAAATCAAAAAGTGACAGATGAATGACGTAAACGACAATCATTGGCTTTTACGTTAGGCCTCCAGTGATTGGTTAACAATCAACGAGCTCAGCACGTTTAGCCTGTTACAAACAAGCATCTTTGTCACACCCTCATCACACCCCCTCAAAATAAATAAAATTGCTTCTTTTTTTTTTCACAATTGCTTTTTTTTTTTTTTTTCACCAAAAAAATTGTACGCACAGTGCGTACAGGATTCCGGCTGGCGGCGCCAGTGCACACTTTAATGTCTGTTTAGGCTCAATATCACATGAACTCAACCCAAATGAATCAAAAGTGACACTAAAGATGACTCCTATAACTGCGTGTTCGTGTACTTCGGTTATTTTCACCTGACCGTCTTGGTTCCGCTTCACCTGGAAACTGATGACGCTGCAGCCTTCCTGGGTTTCTATTGGCTGAGGCCGTCCCTCTATGTGCTGTGCGGTAGTGTTGTTGTGCTCAGACAGCAGCAGCCCGCTGCTCCACCACGTCTCCTCATCAGGTGTGTTGCTGTGGAGACGGCAGGATGAAGGCAGGAGGACTAGTCGTGCTGCTGGGACTCTGTCACGGTGTCTCTTCAGGTGAGACTGCTTCACAGTCTGTCTTCTGGGTCACAACTGTCTTCGGTTCCTGAAGACACTCGGGTTTTTACTGGCCTTATATTTCCTGCGTCATCGGAAAATGCGTTTGGTGTGCGGTCTCAAATGTGGCCAATGAATCCACAAGAGGATTCATAACTGACTTGTTCCACTATTTAAACCATTTTATGAGAAATGATTTTGCGTTGTGTTCCGACCGACTTTATTTTTGGGGTCCGAAGTGACGAAACGAAACTGAAAGTTACTGACGGACATTAACGTCCAGTTCACAGCCGATTCATGTCTAGTTTTTAATTATTAATCAAGTATTTTATTAACACTCAGAGATGTTTTATTCGCAGCTATTTCAGGACCACATTCATATTGTTGGATCCTACTGAACTTGAACTATTTTCAATTTATATGATCATAGATATTTATATTTCAATACAATACGAGTGTTTGCCAAGAAAAACATTACACATTAAATGTTCACCTTATCAACGGAAGACACATTTAATCTCACTATAAATCATTCTTGATTTCAAATCCTTAACAATGTAAATATGTATTTAATTAAAATGCGCAGGTGAATTAAGAATATACTGATACGGTAAGAATGAAACATTGAGTTGAAACGATGTCAAATCACTGTTAGTATGCAAGATTAAAATGAAGCTGTTTGTGTTTTAGTTGAAGCGTTTGGACGGGCAGCGTTGTACTGTAACCTGTTGACATGTCAATAAAGTTAAAACAAAACCTCCCGAAATACCTGTAGCCAGGGGGCGGGGCTACATGCTGGGAGGGGGCGGGGCTACATGCTGGGAGGGGCTATGTGCCTGTCTCTCTGACCGTGATGTACAGTATTAACCTGTCTGTCTGTCTGTCTGTCTACAGTGATTCACTCTCTGAAGTATTTCCACACGGCGTCGTCTGGAGTCTCAAACTTCCCAGAGTTTGTTGGTGTTGGGATGGTGGATGAACTTCAGTTTATTCACTATGACAGCAACAGCCAGAAAGCAGAACCCAAACAGTCCTGGATGGACCAGTTCACCAGAGATAACCCACAATACCTGGAGAGGGATACTGGAATCTATCTGAGTCACCAGCAGGTCTACAAAGTCAACATTGAGACTGCGAAGCAGCGCTTCAACCAGACAGGAGGTATGTTTACACACACACACACACACACACACACACACACACACACACACACACTGACATCCCATAATACTCCTAGAGCAGCACTCCCACACAGAGCAGCAGTGTCCTGGTGAGACACTCAGCAGAATATTATGGGATGGATCAGGTGATGCAGCAGCTTCAGGAGACCTGTAGTGGTTTATTACACAGTAAGGGCGTGTTCACACATTGTTTACATTGTATTCCTATGTAGCGGAGCGCTTTTGGAAAACGTCCCCGGCGTTTTTTTAAACGCCCCTCTATGCGTTTTTTTCTCCCGCACTGAGCGTTGACAACTGACAAGCGGAACATTGACACTTCGTCACGAAGGAAACTCTCAACTGTCAAAACAAGAAACAATGGCGGACAAATCACTCAGGAAAGTGCCGGTGGAGGGATTGATAGTTTTAATTACGGAACATGTGGAGATGTACGACATGTCTAATAGGCTCTACCACAACACCACAAAGAGTCCATATGGAAGCAGATCGGGTTGATCCTCCCGATCTGCCATTTTGTAGATACGTAGTAGGCGAGTAATGTCGGGGTCTAGAGTGGGTTCGTTGCTAGGCGATAGAAAAAACGCTCTTGGCGCTGTTAGGACAAAAAGCGCTGCCAGCTTTTTTTGTTGTTGAAAAAGCGGTCGGCTCAACTTTTCCATATCACAAAAAAAAACAGGTGTGAACACACCCTAATACTGCAGTACATCATCCTTTATATACAGTGTTATCTTTACACTACTTCATCACTACTCATATTATGGGATGCTCAACAGGAGTTCACCTGCAGGCAGACAGGTAACCTCCAGACAGTTAACCTACAGACAGTTAACCTACAGACAGCTAACCTACAGACAGACATTTAACCTACAGACACAGAGTTAATCTACAGACAGTTAATCTACAGACAGACAGTTAATCTACAGACAGTTAACCTCTAGACAGACAGTTAACCTACAGACAGATAGGTAACCTACAGAAAACAGTTAATCTACAGACAATTAACCTCCAAACACACAGTTAACCTACAGACAGTAAAACTACAGACAGGTAACCTACAGACAGACAGGTAACCTACAGACATGTAATCTAAAGACAGTTAACCTACAGACAGACATTTAATCTACAGACAGTTAACCTACTGACATGTAACCTACAGACAGACATTTAATCTAGAGAGAGTTAACCTACAGACACACAGGTAACCTACAGACAGTTAACCTACAGACACACAGGTAACCTACAGACAGACAGTAACCCTCCAGAAAGACAGTTAATCTACAGACAGACATTTAACCTACGGACAGTTAACCTACAGACAGTTAACCTACAGACAGACAGGTAACCTACAGACAGTTAGCCTCCAGACAAACAGTTAATCTACAGACAGACAGTTAGTCTACAGACAGGCAGTTAGCCTACAGACAGACATTTAACCTACAGACAGTTAACCTCCAGACACAGTTAATCTACAGACAGTCAACCTCCAGACAGACTGTTAAGCTCCAGACTGACAGGTAACCTACAGACAATTAACCTCCAGACAGACAGTTAAGCTACAGACAGACAGTTAACCTACAGACAGTTATCCTTCAGAGAGACAGTTTTTCTACAGACAGTTAACCTATAGACAGACAGGTAACCTACAGACAGACAGTTAACCTACAGACAGCTAACCTCCAGACAGACAGTTAATCTACAGACAGTTAACCTCCAGACAGACAGTTAACCTACAGACAGTTAATCTACAGACAGACAGGTAACCTACAGAGAGTTAGCCTCCAGATAGACAGTTAATCTACAGACAGACAGTCTACAGACAGGCAGTTAACCTCCAGACAGACAGTTAACCTACAGACAGTTCACAGGTAACCTACAGACAGACATTTAACCTACAGACAGTTAACCTCCAGACACAGTTAATCTACAGACAGTCAACCTCCAGACAGACTGTTAAGCTCCTACTACTGTCTACAGACAATTAACCGAGTCCAGACAGACAGTTAATCTACAGACAGTTAACCTACAGACAGTTAGCCCCCAGAGAGACAGTTATTCTACAGACAGTTAACCTACAGACAGGTAACCTACATACAGACAGTTAACCTAAAGACAGACAGTTACGCACCAGACAGTTAATCTACAGACAGACAGGTTACCGACAGACAGACCATTAACCTACACATATTTCACCTCCAGACATTTAACCTACAGACAGTTAACCTACAGACAGTTAACCTACAGACAGTTAACTTACAGACAGGCAGTAACCTACAGACAGGTAACCTAAAGACAGTTAGCCTTCAGAGAGAGAGTTTTTCTACAGACAGACAGTTAACTTACAGACAGGCAGTAACCTACAGACAGGTAACCTAAAGACAGTTAGCCTACAGACAGACAGGTAACCTACAGAGAGTTAGCCTCCAGAGAGACAGTTATTCTACAGACAGTTAACCTACAGACAGTTAATCTACAGACAGACAGTTAAGGTCTCTCTCTCTCTCTCTCTCTCTCTCTCTCTCTCTCTCTCTCTCTCTCTCAGGTGTCCACATGTTTCAGTGGATGTATGGTTGTGAGTGGGATGATGAGGATGATACCACTGATGGTTATCACCAGGAGGGTTATGATGGGGAGGACTTCCTAGTGTTGGACCTGAAGAACCTGAGATGGATCGCTCCAACACCACAGGCTTTCATCTCCAAACTGAGATGGGATCAGGATAGAGCTTATTTAGAACACCTGAAGAACTACTACAACAAGGACTGTGTTGCCTGGCTGAAGAAGTACCTGGACTATGGGAAGAGCACTCTGCAGAGAACAGGTAGTCACACGACCCGGTGGGACCCAGGTACTAGGCTTGCCGCGGTAGTCGGTGTTACCGGGGTAACGCGGTGTTCGGACATACGCCGATGACATCACTTGTTGAATAGAAACAAAACCCATTTGGTTATTTTCCGCGTTGTTTGTTTGCTTGTTTGTTTCTTTAACGGGGACAACGCCGGGACGCGCCCAGAATAGCGCATTTTGGCCGAATCCCTTCAGTTAACAACTGAAGGGATTTTTGAACCGCCGCCGTCGGAAAGACGCCTGGACAGGCGATGCCGTCTGTTTGATTTCCTTTTAACAGCCGACTTTGTTTCTCACTGTCAAAATAAACATTTCCTTTATTTGATTTATTCCAAAACATTTGGAAATGTTAAATCTTTGTTCTGAAATTAGTGACGATTATGACCACGACCCTCCCGACATATGTACTGTTTACTGTTACTACTGACACTTAAGTACAGTTTAACCCACAGAAATACTGTTGATACATAAGTATAGTTTAACCCACAGAAATACTGTTGATACATAAGTACAGTTTAACCCACAGAAATACTTTTGATACTTAAGTACAGTTTAACCCACAGAAATACTTTTCATACTTAAGTACATTTTATTTGAGCTACTTTATGACTTTTACTCAAGTGATTTTCTTACGGATGATATCTTCTCCCCCTCTCTCTCCCCCTCTCTCCCTCTCTCTCTCTCTCTCTCTCTCTCTCTCTCTCTCTCCCCCCCCCCCTCCCCTCCCCCCCCCCCCCCCCCCCAGAGCGTCCTGAGGTGTCTCTCCTCCAGAGGAGACCCTCCTCCCCAGTGGTGTGCCATGCTACAGGCTTCTACCCTGACAGGGTGGTGGTGTTCTGGAGGAGAGACGGCGATGAGCTTTATGAGCATGTGGACCATGGGGAGGTCCTCCCCAACCCCGACGGGACCTTCCAGGTCAGCGTGGACCTGGACCTGGCGTCGGTCCCACGGGAGGAC
>JAOPHQ010000092.1:0-80000 GCA_030340625.1 Merluccius polli | reverse complement strand
AGTGCAGTGAATACTTCTTCAGTGCAATTCACAAAGGAGCAAAATAACTGGAACCGAGCAAAGCAGTGAGGGGAGGCGGGATGTAACTGCGAAACCTTTGTGTTTCATATTCCAGCGCCATTATAGGAATATCATTAAGAGTGGTCGGCTGATGGGAATTCGTAGCCATCATATCGAGTTACACATTGAATGAACTGATTTTGCTGCTCCAATTAGTCACGCATTACATTGGTGTATATTTGCCTTCATTTCTGCAATTACGTTGGCAAGTGCGTTGGCATCTCACGTAATGGCATTCAAAGTGTGAAATAAGGGAACAATTTTAATACGTGTCCCCTTCAAAACAAATAATGAAGAATAATGTTCAACATTATTTTGCATACAATCCTATTAAAAAAACACTGATTGAGTTTTCATTTTATCTAATGAGGGTAAAAAGAAAAACGATTGTGTGCTATTGCTATTGATAAAATTACAGCACAGACCTTTATGACTCTCTGTTGATTGAGAAACATTCAAATGCTAAATGAACATGAGTCCCTTTCTGACCACTGTGGCTACTCGAAGTGCTTCCCAATGAATTAGACAAACACACACACACACAAACACACCCACCCAGAACCCCCCCCCCCCCCCCCACCCACCCACCATGTGGCGTGCAAGGAACGAGGAAGCGGGATGTGATCCGCGGCTCCCCTCCCCTCCCGTTGGTTTGAGGCTTTTGTGCGTGAGGTGCGATGCTGAGAGGTCGCACCGTCAAGCCGACTGCACATCGGATGCGTGAAAAACCGCAGGCGGGGGTGAGAAGCAGAAAAAAAACAAAAAAACAAACAGAAAAAGGCACCCAAGGTGTGCGGCTGCTCGCTCCTTGTAACCTTGAGGCGTGTTGGCACACGCACGGGGGGGGGGGGGGGGGGGCTGTCACGCCGCTGAAGTCTGGGCGCCGCGGCAACAGTGGCGCCATGGCACCCTGCTCGGAGCTGCAGGTAAAGTCAACTGGGGCAGGGTATTGATTCAACAGCACGCACTTTGCTTCAGGAATTAGACACCACCAACCGCCCCCCTCCCCCCCCCCCCTGCCCCCCCCCCACCCCCCCAGAGCTGTTCAGTGTTGGAGTAGAGCTTGCATACTAAATCACCACAGGCCACCTGCTTTCATATCATTTACCCCCTTTTATATTACACAGGCGCACGAGCCGCGTCACAGCAAAGACTAACACCCACCCAAACCCATTCAGCACGGATGACCTGATACTGCATGGACAGTGACAAGCCCACACACACACGCACACACACACACGCGTGCACGCACACACACACACGCACATACACACGCGTGAGCACATGCACGCACGGAGGGACGCGTAGACACAATTTCACAGTGGTTCATCATTTCTCAATGTCATTTTTAATGAATTTGAGATCACATCGAGTCAAAGCCGTCTCAAATCATAAACCTCTATAATAAGTCAGGATAGATGGCTCACACTGCTAGGGGTACTCTCTGTCTGTTTCCACCTCCGTTATTATAATATATTAGACAATACATCTGAATTATATGCTGCTGTGCCTTAACAGTATCATCCAATTGTTAATTTAGACAATTATACAGATGACATATCCAGCAATTTACAGTGAATATATCTTAATACCATATTTTATTTCTGGGGTATTTCAGCCAAAAAATAGTGTGGTATTAAAATAATAAAGCCAGTTTGTTAGTCAGAATGATTAATGGATGAATACTGATATTGATGTGTATATGCAGTACAATAGGCTCCCACTGACGGACAGACGGGGAAGGCAGAAACAACAGACAACAGGAGGTCCCAGATTACAGTGAATAACAGCTCTGCTATGTCCTCTTTTGCTCTCCCTACGTCCTCCAGCCTCGGTTTCAGGGAGGGAGGGAGGGAGGAAGCAATGGGAAGTTTCTGCTGCTATCACACAAGACACTGCTCTTCCCACAAGAGGAAAAATGAAGCGAATAAATAAAGAGAAAATCGAATTCCTTCAGCCGAGTTGCACGAGTGCCCGGGCCATGAATCAGCAAAATAAATTTGCTCAGGAGATAAACAAACATGATATTTCACCTGGGGAAGACTCGGGGGTGAGGGTGGAGGTGGACGGGGGTGAGGGGGGTGACGGAGGTGACGGAGTTGCAGATCGTTATACCGCTGCTCTTGTGTAAAGTGGGCCCCATCTTCTTCTAGATCAGGACAGCCTGCGGAGGAAGATGCTTTGGCGGCCAAATGTATGTGACATAAGCCCACACACACACACTGACACACCAACACCGACACACACACAACACGCACACACAACACAGCCCACAGAACACATGGCTCAAGGCACGACTTAAGCACCCTGTTCATGCAGCCAGAAAAAGAAAATGTCAATACGTTTTGGAGCCACCGAGAGTCTCCCAGCATGCTGTCAACACACTGTTCCTCGGTCTCATTGTCTATAAAACCATTTAAGCGTTTAAACAATGTAACCAGCTTGAGCAACATATGATGCGATGCATGCATACCATACATACATGAGGCGCCCTATAGGCCATAACTCCAACTTATCTCTTATATACACTACTGAAAATGAAACCTCTCTCACACACTACTCAAAACCTCTCGCATATACGACTGAATACCTCTCACATATACTACTATACTACTGAAAGACAGACAAATAGATTTCAGTAGTATATGTGAGAGGTTTACATACATACACACACACACACACACACACACACATACATACATACATACATACATACATACATACATACATACATACATACATACATACATACATACATACATACATACATACATACATACACGCATACATACAGATAGATATCGTGATAAATAATGTTCATACATTGATTTTATAGGCAGGGCAATACATTCAACTATGAATTGTGAGCTTTGTTTACACCAATCACTAAATATAATGTATTAGTTTGTATAAGGGTCCTAAAAGCTGTCAGAGATGATGACAGGAAAATAAAAAGGCACAGGTCAATAAACACATAAATCAATGTTAATGAGATATTGATTACACTGTAGAGAACCTGTCTGTTGGTAGTCATTACCCCTGGAAGCAAGTTATAATTTTTGAACCATTTCATTCCCTCATCAAATCTCCATGTATTTTTAGCCATTAGGTTTGAGTTGAATGTGGTTAATAGAGACCTATTGAAATGATTGAATCCTGTGATACAATGAAATTAATAGTGTTGTACAATCCCGTGGTAAATTATACGCCTTAAACATTGCTGAATACCAACCGATAGCAATGTTGATTATGTTGAATATAAAATCCTTAGGCAATTGTCAAAGTTGTATCATTGAACAACCCAAAAGATGACTTTCCACTGGTGATTTTCACTTTTTTTACCAGGTTTGTAACTACTAAAATACTTAATTTTGGTATGGTAAACAAGTCGTCTATAAAGTATGACAATGCAGAAAACCTTAAAAATGGCCCTATTAATACAAAATAAATATTTTATAACAGATTTAATACTGTTTTATTCATGTTTTTCTACTGATGAATTAACTATTATAAATTAACCTACTAATCAGAAACAAATCATTTGTGACGGCGTTTATCAATGCTTAACATAGTGTTACCCCTCTTGCCCACTGGATGCGTTCGTCAACGCATCCCATTGACTTTGAATGGGGCTGAGCCGCAATGCATTGTGGCTCCTTCAGTCAAGTCGGCTCCGTCCGTTGCGTTGAGAAGTTGAGAACATTTTATCTTTTCAGGCCAAAATGGATCCGTCAGCCAATCAGAACGACACCCCATCCGTCAGACACGCCTTCCGTCTTCCGTTGACGGTTGAATGCAGTGAGTAACAGGCGTTAGTAGTAGTAATGATTCAATAATCTATTGCTGATGTTTTACCAATGATGAATTCACTATTAGCTAATACATTGTAAATTTAAGCGTTACCATCGTTTTTTCTTTTCCAACTACTGCTCCAACTTGACAGGTTTAAAAGGTTTCCATAACACTGGCAAACTTAGAAAAGAGAGGAGAAGAAAAAATAACCTTGTGCAATACGATCCTGCTTGTCTTGACTGAACAAAAACACACTGTAATTGGCCCTGGCACTACAACTTGAAATTGTCAAGGTTTTTTTTTCCCGGCTACATTTGGTTAAAAATCGAGAATCCTTCCCATAGCCAGTTTCCAAGTGTGTAAAGTAACATGTTACAGTGACGTTTTTCGCACTGAAATAATCAAAATATGTGGGGGGACAGGAGACAAACACATGGTTTTAAAACCCACAACTGTTACTCTGTGTTAATCTCGATTGTTATTTCACATAGCAGCTTATCCTTCCCCCCCCCCCCCCCCCCGTCTTGCTCACACTGAGAATTCACACCCTCTGCACTACTGACAGCTTGAAAGGAGGAAGGCTTCTTTCCCGACTGCACATTTCACCCCGAAAAATCGATAGGACGCCATCGAGATTGTGAATGACTGCACTATCATCCTTCACTATTTATAGTGTGTGATGGTCTGTGAACCGCGAAATTAATAAATAGCATGCTCAGTGATTGCCTGGAAACCAGGGGCTGTGGCAAAGCGAGGTATGAAATCAGTGGCATCAGATGTGGCTCCTAATAAGTTGTCAAATTATTCTCATTGACCTTCAGGCAATTAAAATAGCAGAGGGAGAGAGAGAGAGAGAGAGAGAGAGAGAGAGAGAAAGAGTGAGAGCGAGAGACAAAGAGACGGAGAGAGAGAGAGAGAGAGAGAGAGAGAGAGATGAAAGGGAGGGAGGGAGGAGAGAGGAGAGGGATGGGGTTAAGAGCATTTGAATGGATGGCAGCACCAGAGGACTCTATAAGAGCGGGCGGAGCGTCATTAAAAGCTACTGGCAATAGGTAAAAGAGACACCTGGAGAGCGGCGGCGGCTCCGCCAGTGGCTATAATGAAGCACTTCTGTGCATAGTCTGATAGTGGAATCACAATGGAATTTGAACAATATCAAACTCAACGCGACGCCGCTCCACATCAAGCAGGTAGCGCTCTAACACTGTCCCTTTGTCGCCAGTCAAAAGGGAGGGTTGACAGGCACTTGCCCAGATAACACTTTGTAATTAGCTTTTAGGGCAAAAATCAAAGAAACGTACACGCAAACACGCACAGCGAAAGCATCATTGGAGCCACTCACGGCATAATATCTGCGTTTTGATTGGCGCGAACAAAGAACGGGGGTGACACAATAGTCAGGTACAAAACATCACACATTTCTATTTTGAGACAGTGGATGGTGAGTATGAGACTGGTGTGCATGTTCCCTCCTATAGCAGTATAGAAAATCTGGTGTATACATCCCCCCCCCCTATAGCAGTACAGATACATAACAATGGTCATGCCATCTTTAGAGGCGAGTGAGCAGCGCACAGCGAAGGGAGTGGGGGAGAGAGAGAGAGACAGAGAGAGGAGGCAGTGCCGAAAGTAACGGTGTGAGGGGATTGATAATAACTAGGGCAACGAAGGTCCAGGGACCAGAGATGAGCAGCCCAGCGGACGCCAGGGGAAGGGCAATGGGGTCACCCCGCGTGGAGGAGAAGACATACAGCGTCGCACCAACAGGAGATTGATGTGTTTCCAAGCAATCTACAAGCCCATAAAACAAAGGGCACGGTTTGCGGCCAGGCTTAAAAACCAACGGGGGAATTGGTGTACAAAAGTTCATCTGGCACTGTCATAACACGTCGAAGGAGACAACACAACTGAATAGCATCAATGGCTCTTCAAGCAGTGGACCTATTTTCGTCTCTCTCCCCCCCCCCCCCCCCCCAGCCTTCGTCCAAGGTATCCTGAAATGGAAAGCAATTTATTTCAGCTCTTCGTTTACAGTTGTGGACAATGCATTAACTTTGGAGGTAGCGAACGCTACTCCTGATGAGGTCTGGCCGATGTTTTCTAAAAGCCTTCATAGTATTGGACATCTTTTGTCTTGTTCACCTTTTGCGAACGAAGAAAAACAATCTTAAAAAACTACAGAAAACATGTTCGTCTTCAAAGACCAATGCTTGGCTCCTTGAGGGCCGAGGCGAAGCTTTGTGTTGTTCTCTCCGACGCCACCCTGAGGACCCTTCCCTTCCCGGTTGTGATGTCCAATTGAATCCCAAGGCCTGGGGTTTGGCCTTTTCTTTTTCGATATTAATCCTTCTAGTTTCATTGCTCAATATTAACCCTGTGAGGATATATATATATATATATATATATATATATATATATATATATATATATATATATATATATACGATTATGTCCAGTTGGACTGTTGTCGTCGTGTTAGTGAGCGTGTGTCATCATTCCTTGACAGCGAGTGTATTGTGTGTTAGCTTACCACAGGGAGATCAAAGAACCAGCCCTGACTCCCTTGGCGGCCCATTTTTTTTTGTGCGATGAAGGCGCCATCAAAGGGAGAAAAATAAGTCCACGCAATCATTACGCGCTCTCTGTGTGTCAACACAGGAGAACCTGTGCAGGAAACCGGAAAGGAAAAAAGACATATTCAAAGGCGTATGTTCAAATCCAAACGGAGCGAAAGGCTTTGATTATGCAACATTTGGGAAAGCCTGTGTAAACTACACAGCTAAAGGATGAAGTAGGCTACATGGGCTGTGCCTTTTGACTTGGGGGGGGAAAAAAGGGCTTTGGTCAAGTGTGTCAAACTCTGCGTTTTCAGGATGGTCGATTGCTCCGTCCACGGCAGCGCAAACCGGTGCTTTTCTATTATCGAATACGAACAAAACATGCGGGCGATGAACACCTGCAAAACATCCCCCTGCCCTGCTTCAGAGGAATAATACCAGACCTCAGACTGCAAGGCCATTTATGGTTCAACGCTGCCCCTAGTGGCACGGCGCTAGTAATGCAGGCGTATTAAAGTACCTGCGGGTCAAACCATAACAAACCCTGCAGTGGAGAAACATTCACTACCTGCATACCCCGAGTGCGGTAAGGTGCCCATATTGAGCTGTTCTCCTACAAGCGAGAGTTCAAGCCTGAGCTGGGTAATGCTCTTAATCAATTAGACGTCTCTTCCCCCCCTGAGGGTGCTCACATTAACTTGAGTATAGGTTTTCACTTAGATTGGATCAGTGATCTCTGCAGTGGGATTCCCCACCACAGTTCCTTGATTATCTAAAATGAGTGTGTACTGAAGGGGCCACTAAGGTGGAGGAAGGTCGGAAGTAGATAGCTATATGCGCGTGTGTGTCTGTGTGTGTGTGCATGCATACATTTTGAAGTCTGTGTATAGGTATGTGTGTATGTACATTTTATGCACACACTCGAAGCCTCAGAGACTTTCACACACGTGCGCGCACATACAACACTGTAAGTGCATTTCTCTTCATGGATGACCACAGCGGGAATTACTTTAACAAAAGCAGACCTGCTGCCAGTGGAAAATGTAACAAAATGGTGAAATAAATAATATCAAATGAGAACTTGAATAGTGAAAAAAAAAAAAAAGTAATTATAAAACGCATGAAAGCATAGTGTCTCTCTGGTGCAACAGTATTCAGGCAGCTGCCAAAAGCCAGAGCATAATAAAATCATGGCTTGCTCTGAATAACTCCCCTCCTCGCCACCCCCACTCCCTTTCTGCCTTACACAGAGGCCATTCAGGACCACCAGTAATAACCCACTTTCTTTGTCATCCATACAAATCTGTTCATTCTCACCAGGCCAATATGCTATTCTGTTTGGCCTAAACACCCCCCCTGTTCGTCACATGACATCAGCTGTTCTTTGGTCTTTTTAGCCAAGGCATGACTCAAAGCGTGTTTATGAGCTTGGAGGTTGGCGATTCAACGCCAGCTCAGGTACCACTTGTTATTATAACACGTTTCTTTGTGTCTTTCCACAGTCAAGTGACATATGTGCTTTTTTTTTTTTTTTTAGAACACATCCAACACTCGATGGAGGTGGTTGTATCAAGTCCTCTCCATCCCTTTCATCCTCTCTTTCCAACCCCCCCTCCCAAACCGTTGCGAAATCTCTCCTGCTCCAGCCCCCCCCGGTCCTCAGGTAGCCCCTCCATCACTGGCTTCCTCCACCAGTCTGTTGCCAAGCGACACTTTGTCACCGTAGCGGGGAGCCCTGGAGATGGTGCTGTGTGAGGGAGTGATGTAGTGGGCAGCACTAACGCACGCTGTTGGCCACTGTTATTAACCAGGCCAAGCCCTCATTTCTCAAGGCCACACACACACACACACACACACACACACGCACACACGCACGCAGCTCAGCTCCATTTTAGAGCCATCATAGCATTTCAATCTAAACACAATTTTCTAAACCCAAATTTTAGAAGGATGTTGACATTAATGGGTTAGGATAGTCATTTGCTCATACTTTTGTGTACGTGTGTGTGTGTGTATTTGTGTGTGTGTGTGTGTGAGCGGTTGCATATGTCTGTACACTACGCCGATGTCTGTCAACTCTGGTTTATTTTCCCCTTCCTGTGGCGGGTAACTTACAAATAAGTCTGCTGATGTATTTGCGGTGTTTGGGGGGTGTTTTGTTTTCTGGCCTGACCTGCACTCTTTCACTCTTTGTGCTTTCACTTCATCCTTCACCATCAGGTAGGACCGCACCGCTGCTCGGAGCGCCTATAGTCTTTCCCGCGAAGCGTATCGAATTCCTTTACCCCCTCCAGCACCCAGCATCCAGGATCCAGGATCCAGCACCCGGCACCCAGCATTCGGCATCCAGCATCCAGGCCTCCAGCATCCGGCGAGGTAGCCTAGCGAGAGTAAATACAACTGCTCCCTCTCCGGCCCACCGAGGCATTGATGTATACATACTGCCTCCTTCAGCTTGGGTGAGACAAATCAAGGGGGAAGCCGGCGTATTCATATTACAACAAATAGACGTTTCTTACATAGGACTGAAGACGCCGGTGATGGGAGCTGTCAAGGCGAGGCGTCGGAGTGGTTGCCAACAAGAGCGCAAAAAAAAAAAAAAGAGGCAAATTGGTGAAACTATTCTTGACACAACATGGCTGCGTACGCCGTTTGAAGGATATTTTGGTGTATAACTTCGGGACAATATTTCTGGGTGCCAGTCTTCAACAATAGTGTGGATGGATTTTTGCCGAGTCATAAGAAGTTGAATTATTCAAGAACTTGAGTTTGTTTTTGTGTGTGTGTGTGTGTATGTGTGAGTGTGTGGGGGAGTCTCCACCTTTGCAATTGTGTGTCACAATAACTTAAAGCGGCGTGAGATCCATTTTGAGTGGCTTTGTGAGTCACTCTGAGTCATTGTTTGGTTTGTGAGATCTAAAAATATGGAGAAGAGGTTGAAATGAAGAGAGGTTGAAATGAAAGAGAGAGAGAGAGAGAGAGAGAGAGAGAGAGAGAGAGAGAGATTTGAGACATAATAAGTGTGAGAAGACCAGAAAGAAAGTCAGCACAAGAGAACAGAAAGAAATGAACAGAAAGCGAGAGAGAGAAAGAAAATAAGAACAAAAGAGGAAGAAAGAAAGCAATGGGGATGGGGATTTGGGGGGGGGGGGGCCCGGCTGGAGACAGCGGTGGGGCCACCGCAGAGGGAGGCCCCTGTGTTGGGACAGCCAGTGACTGTGGTATCTGGCACCGCATCAGTCCCCGCGATCACACAACGGGCGTCTGGCTCATCACCCAGTCACTTTGTTCCCCCTCTGACAGCCTGGAGGTCTGACTGACTGGTTGAGAGAGAGCGGGAGAGAGAGAGAGAGAGTGCGAATGCTTATCTCCTCTTCTGCTTCCGTTTAATTTCAGTAAAGAGGAAATGAGTAACGCAAAGCAATTACAACTACTAAGAAACTAAAATTAGCCATCCCGGGGGGTCAGGGAACCAGGTTCAAAGGGTGATCAATGGTCTCTCTCTCCCTCTCCCTCTCTCTCTCTGTGTCTGTCTTCCTCTTTCCGGCTCACACACAAACAAACATATTGTGTGTACAGCAAAGTGCACATGTACACAGACACAGACACCCACGCACACTGAGAAGCGTGAGCACACAGACACAAACATGTGACACACACACACACACACACACACAATCCCACACTAACAAACAAACAAAAGTTACACACACACACACACACACACACACAGGCAGCAAATCAGTGCGTATCACAGTTATGCTGTCCTTTGCCACAGAGCCTGTGAGCCCTATTGCCCAGATTGAATTCCTAATTGATGTGACAAAGTGCCGGCGTGGGTAGAGTTTCTCATGGTTGCTTTCGCTAAAATGGCATTCTGACCTCTCCATCCTCCTCCTTCCTCCCTCCCTCCCTCCCTCCCTCCCCCCACCGCCGCCACCACTACACTCACTCTCCGCCGTGCTATCGGTTTACACCCCGAGCGCTGTTTTAAAGGAGGGGAGGCTGGGGGGGGGGGGGGGGGTGGAGGCGGCGGCGGGGGGGAGAGACACCCCCTTGACATCCGGGGGGGGGTCCGGATATTATTATGATCACCGGGTATCGTCGGTTGGTATTGGGTCCACCTCGAAGCACGGAGGACAGATAAAACACCCCCCCCCCCCCCCCAAAAAAAAGAGGGAGGGAGGGAGGGAGGGAGGGCATGGGGGGGGGGGGTCTGGATCTCCAAGCGACGGGGGTTATCAGCACGACGCCTTTCAACCGGTAACATTATAGTCCAGCCCGGCCCCTTAAGAAGACATGGGCACCTGAGACCCTGACAGAGAGAGAGAGGGGAGAGGGGAGAGGGGGGAGACAGAGAGAGAGAGGACGTGTTCGCCTTGTGGATGCTTTAAGAAGCTGTCACTTGCTTACTTTGGCTGCTTATGAACTCAATGTCGAGGTCTAGAGGTGGTGGTGTGTGTGTGTGTGTGTGTGTGTGTGGGGGGGGGTGTTGGGTGTCTACTTAAGAGACAGGGGAGTCAAGACCAAAAAATAAAAGAAAACGACATTCGAGCTCAAATGGCGTAGACACACACACACACACACACACACACACACACACCACCGCTTTACCGTTTGCCCTTCTTCCGTTTCACTGTCAGTCAGCAACTCATAAATGAATGAATGAAAGGATGAATGGACGGAAGAAAGAGAAGTCGACCCATCCGTTGTTTTTTTTTTTTTTGGGTTCGGCTGTCGTTCTTCTCACGTTGCGGTTGTGTTTTCTCATTCATGAGACATTGGTTGTAGTTAGCGAGGCGTCGCTCATGATTCACGTGGAAGTAGCGGCTGTTTTTGTTTGTCGTGATTTCCGTTATGTGTCTCAAAAATCACGATTAATTTGTCGAATGTAATTTGGCAACTCCGTTTTTAATGACTGACAACGCGGTGACACTGTGCAATGGTAATGGGCTTTGAGTCAAGGGTGTTTCAGAGTTGCTAGGCTGTGTGTTTTTGAGTTGTTAACTTTAATTTGGCTGCGCTTCTCAGGATTCAATTAAAAGGAAAATCCACAAAAAAGCATAGCGTCCTTATCTGCGGTTCGCATTTTGTGCATTTTGATGGATTCTCTTTTCATGACGGCCATTTCACAGTCAAAGCCTCGTGCGTACATATTGGGTTCTCAAACCCGGCGTGTTGCTAAAGGTTTTAGTTTATGTCTGTACTCATTTCACCAGTGGGTGCAGCAATTGTTGTTTTTTTTGGTTGTTGTCAGAAATAGGCCAAAAGCACTGAATGAGACTCCTGTCTGGTAACGCCTCCGTGCATGAGTCATCCTTTTTGATGTCCTTGAGCGCCTGAAATAGGCGCATCTTTTATGGGATTCATGCCGTCGAAGGACCATGATTCCACTGACCCGGGCAATCAGACCGGTCCTTCGGGCGTGGCCTGTAAAACCCAACCAAATTCTGTAATTCTCTATCCAAAAAAAGGGGTATGGTATGCGTATGTGTCTGTGCGTCGTGTGCTTGGGTGTTTACCCCCCCTGATTGGCATCCATCCATTTACGTTGCGTAACAGAGGATTGGGTTTTTCGGATTGGGCGACCGTCTCCGAGCCCCATTGGTGGCCGTCACTTTCGCATCAAAATCAATCTCCCAGGACTCTGGCGGCGGCGTTTGTCTTGGATTGAAATGCTTTTTCCTTCTTTCCAAGTGTGTCTGATGAAAGGTTTTAGGGCTGCGCAACCCCAAAGAAATGGTATGCTGTAACGGAGGCGTTTTTGTGTGTGTGTGTGTGTGTGTGTGTGCGGGCATCTATTTGTGTTTCTTGATGTGTGTGGTGTGTGTGTGTGTCTCTTTATGTTTGTGTGTGTGTGTATGTGTGTGTGTGTGTGAGAGTGTGTGTGTGTGTGTGAGAGAGTGTGTGTGAGTGTGTGTGTGTGCTAGCACAATACTGGTTGAATGTGAATCATTGCAGGGCATCAATAGCGACCATAAGCTGCCCTCCACAGCAACATCGGCTCAGAACAGAAAAATAAATAACTGGCAACATACGAAGACAGATAACATCACCACAAAGATACACACAGAAACAGGCAGGCGCGCGCACACACACACATACACACACACAAACAATACCCTCGACATGTCTGTGCCGTGTTTCCTTGTGATGCATGGCTGCTGTGAATTCTGTTTGTACCCCCCCCCCCCCCCCCCACACACACACACACACACACACACACACACACACACACACACACACCCTCTGCACTTCATCTGATTGGAGGAAATCGCTTTCCTGTTGCTGACGGCTGCCATGTGGGAGCAGTGGAGGAGGGGGAGGATGGGGAGGAAGAGGGGGAGCGGAGGAGCGGCGGGGGTGCAGATGCATCGGTGCGCCGACACAAACAGCACTTAAGAGACTGTGGGTAATGGCGGGTGCGCCGGGGACCCGCTGGAAGCCCTCCCCCGTTGCTGAGGCTTAGTGTCATTTAGGAAGGAGCGCGTGAAGGATGCGGCGCCCCAGACTCTGACGAGACGGCCTGCCAAACCGCGATGACAAGTTACGCCACGCCACGCTACGCCACGCCACGCCGCGCCGCGCCACGCTGCAACAAAGCGTGCTGGAAATTGTGCCGTTTGTCTAAAACAGCACAAAAAAGGTAAACACTTCAACCTTAGCCTTAAGCTAGGTGGCATTTTTGCTGTTTTATAGTGAGGGCTTCTTTGATAAAACCACAGCAAGACATTAGGGGGGGGGGGGGGGGGGGGGGGGTGAGATGGAAAAACATGTTTTATTGAAATGGCCAAACAAAAAGGAGAATAAAAAGGGGATGCGTTCAATGTAAAATGGTTCAAAAGGTTACTGTGCTGTTACATGAGTTTTCTTGCTGCTGGAAGGGCTCATTTGTAAACACACACACACACACACACACACACACACACACACACACACACGTGCAACCTCCTAGTGACTTGTTTCCCTACCGTGTCTTCAAACAGATGTTA
Source organism: Merluccius polli (assembly GCA_030340625.1). Taxonomy (NCBI): domain Eukaryota; kingdom Metazoa; phylum Chordata; class Actinopteri; order Gadiformes; family Merlucciidae; genus Merluccius; species Merluccius polli. The sequence continues at coordinate 66,598 of JAOPHQ010000092.1, read as the reverse complement.
TATATCACTTTCAGGAACAGCGCCGTGGGCTAATTTTACTCCAACGTACACAAACACATCTGCTAACGTGGGTTCATGGGTGTGCGGTCTGTGTGTGTGTGCATGTGTGTGTGCGTGCATGTGTGTGTGGGTTGCTCCAGTATGGATCTCATCATCGCAGACAGACAGAAGACATGGAGAACCACCATTATCCCTGCTCCAACAGAAGGTGGGGGGGGGGCGGGGTCCTTCATAACTCAATGGGAACATGGCTGCTTGGTAATTTATGTGGGCGGGCCGCGAGAGTTCATGTATAAATCACGAGTGGCTCACCTATCGCTTTCACTTATTCATGGCCGGCTATCATTTATACCGATGCCGACCGCCCGGCGCGGCGTGATCAATATCCCTAATTCTAATTACGTCTCAACCGCTTGCCACTCGGCATGTTGTTCCAACACGCGCGCACGTCGAAAATGTTAATCAGCCAGCTTTGGCACCAGTCACAGCAGGGGAGGGGATGGAGGGGGAGGTGGGGGGGGGGGGGGGGGCAGCTAAGGGGAGAGGGTGAGAGAGAGAGAGCGAGAGAGAGACAGAGAGAGAGAGACGTCTGTGATTCTAGCAGAGAAGACGGGTTCACTCAACGCAAGCAGGTGTAATGGGGCCTGTGTTCAGGTGAAGGTGTGTGTGTGTGTGTGTGTGTGTGTGTGTGTGTGTGTGTGTGTGTGTGTGTATGCATGTGTGTGTGTGTGGGATGTCAACGACGGTGGCGTGGCGAGGCAAGGCCGGCGCGCGGCTCGTCGCTTCGCCAAACAAACGGGGGCTTTTTTCCTTTTTTCCTCCCTTTTTTTTCCCCTCCTCCTCCATTGAAAGCCGCCGGGTGGCCTGTCGCCGCGCTCCTTACAAGCTATCGCGGCTAACATCGCCTGCTCTGCTCAGTGGATTTGAGACAAGGATCAGGCTCAGGCTCAAGCTAAAGCCTTGTGTTCATAACGCCCAGGATGCTAGTGGATGCTACAAGGGGGTGGGGGGGGTGTGGCTGTCGGTGTGATAAGGCACTGCTTATAGGGGCCCTGGGCTCCCTGTGTGTGTGAGCAGCCCACTGTTTAGCTCCGCAAACAATGGCAGCAGCTCACAGTACCGCTGGAGAAAAGCACTTAGATTATCATTCAGTGGTCCGACGAACCGGATCTCAGGCGCGTCTGCCATGAGAAAGCTGTCACTTTGAAAGTGAACGTGTGTGTGTGTGTGTGTGTGTGTGTGCGTGACTATTGTTTTATGCGGATCAAAGCAGATGCCAGCAATAGAGAGGCCCTCTGTGTGTGGCACCTCTCTCTCTCCAGTGATAGAGATCTGACCCGCGGGGAACACATAAGGAGAGGGAGAGAGAAAGAGAGATAGATATGTGGTCCTCTGAGGGCCTCCTCAGTGTCCCTCCTCCTGTTAGTGCCCTGTTCATGTACAGCAGGAGCTATCGCCGTCTGATGTTTGCCCACAAAGGACTATTCTAACAGTCAGGCTTTGTGTGTGTGTGCATGTGTGTGTGTGCATGTGTGAGTGTGTGTGTGGCTGTCTGTCTGTGTCTAGCGTGCATGTGTGGCTGTCTTGCTCCATAGCGTACACCTGTGTGTGTGTGTGTGTGTGTGTGTGTGTGTACACAGCTCTCTGAGTTGTTTACCGTAGGGATGAGGAGACAATGTAATCCGGAGCATCGCCGTGGCAACACACCAACAGAGTTCTGCTAATCCCCCCCCCCCAAAAAAAAATAAAAGTAGAGCAGAAAATGGAGAGGAAGAAGAGGAAGAGTTAATGGAGGACAGAGGAAAAGCAATGCTAATTAAAAGAGTGCTAGATAATCTGACAGAGATGTATGCGCACATACACGCACGCACGCACACACACACACACACACACACACACACACACAGAAGCCATCCAGGTGTTGGTGGTGCTGCTGAGGAATGTTCTGAGAATTGTGATTTTTCAGTAAATTGGACAATGGAGAAAACACACACACACACCTACACACACACACAGAAAAATAACAATCAGAAAACAGAGAATAGCTGTTTGGAACCATGATTGGAGGATAATATGAGACCTGGAGCAGCTTGGGTCCAATTCGACCATCCTTATGTGTGTGTGTCTGTGCGTGCATGTGTGTGTGCGCGTGCATGTGTGTTATTATATATGTGACCAGGTGTATGGCTTCACCGCGTCGTCCACTCATTATCAAATTGTCTCACATCCTAGATTTCTCTTAAAATACATATCATCCCGGCTGTTCCTCCGCCAAGTGAACCTTGTTGTTCGTAAAATCCCACCCTCCTAAAAAACAACCCACCCACAGCCTGTGTTGTAGCAGGGAGGAGTAGCAGGGCATACATACCCTCTCTCTCTCTCGCTCTCTCCCTCTCTCTCTCTCTCTCTGTGTTTTAACCACTAGATCATTGTAGCAATACCCCAGTGGCAGAGCCCAGGCATTACCCTGCCTGCTCGCATCGATCCCCACAGCTTCATTTACAATGCTATGGATTTCTGCATCCAGTGGATGGAGAGGAGGAGGAGGGCAGGAAGGGAGAGGGAGGGACAGTATGAAGAGAGAGAGAAGGGGGGGTGGGGGGGCAGGGCAGGGGCAGGGGGTGAGATGAATCAAAATAGAGAGAGAGAAATAGAGGAAGGAAATGAGAGTTAGAGAGAGAGAGAGAGAGAGAGAGAGAGAGCGAGAGCGAGAGAGAGGAGCAAGGGGGAGGACAGACAGAGATAAAGAGGTACAGAGAAGTGCAGAAAGAGCAAATGTGTCAGCAGTCAAAAATAGTTAGAAAGTTGGAGAGAGAAGAAGACAGAGAGAGAGAGAGAGAGAGAGAGAGAGTCCTCTCTTACTTTTATTGGACAGATCTCATGCACTAATACAATGCTTTATATAATAAATAGCACCTACTAAAAATATATATTTAAAATCCATACACTTCTACATTATTGCATAATCATGGTGCTTCAGCCTCTCCAGCTGGCCTCTCCAGCGGCGCTGCAGCTTCTTCAGCCTCGCAAAGCCAAGTCTCCTTTGCCATGGGAGGAAATGTCAAAATGATATTTGGTCGCCATATTAGTGGCCTTTGTCATCAATTTAAACTACAGCCTCAGGTTCATGTTTCTCAGTCAGAGCTACGCGGACGGCCTACTCGTGATAAAGAGGACACCTTTTAGAGTGTGTGTGTGTGTGTGTGACACATATTACTCATCTATGACAGCGATTGGTCGGGAAATGGCATAATATCAATAATTGATGACTGTTTACAAATGCACAAAGCGTATACTGATGTCATGTCAGTGCCGCCATACAAGGACGGTCTAGTTAATGGACCTCGGGAGGATTTATTATTCATTACGTCTGACACACAAGCACACTCACACAACACACACACAGAAAGTGTGACCAAGAGTCCCCTTCTACAGGTCAATCCAGCGAGAGATGATACAACACATTTTTGTCCCTCCTCTCTCTCTCTCTCTCTCTCTCTCTCTCTCTCTCTCTCTCTCTCTCTCTCTCTCTCTCTCTCTCTCTCTCTCCCTCTCCCTCTCCCTCCCTCCCGACTTCAGTGGCTCCGGGAGACTTCTTTAATTAGTGGAGATCAGAGTGACTTAAGAATGCCCTCTACCTCCTTCTGCAAATCTCCTCCTTCTCTTTGTCTGCGTGTGTGTGTGTGTGTGTGTGTGTGTGTGTGTGTGTGTGTGTGTGTGTGTGTGTGTGTGTGTGTGTGTGTGTGTGTGTGTGTGTGTGCGCGCGCGCGCGCGTGTGCTTGGAAGAAGTCATAGACCCCCGGTCCTCCAGTTTACAACACACCTGCCTAACCATCAAGCACAAAGTACCCCATCAATTAAACATCCAAGTGGATGGTAAGAAAGACTTGCGGGGGCCATCAGATGCACCACTTCACCTAATCCCTGGATAATGCTAAATGAGGCACCTTGTAGAGTGTCTGAATATTTTATGGGGGATTGCCGGCGAATACAGCAAAAGTAAAGTGATTTATTTTCCAGAGTTAGTAGGGAGGGAACGTCGCGGACCAATCCCGCAGAATGGAGGCAGCAACAGGTCGATGATGGGGTGGGGGGGGGGGGGGGTGATGCCATCGTGTTCAAAGCCTCTGTGCTTAATGTCGTTGAGCGAGATGAGAAAAACAGCTTTATGGGAAATGGTGTTTGAATACTGATGTCTCCAGAGTGCTAGATCGCTAGCAGCACCCTTACCTAAAGCATATGGGTACGCTTATCGGTGGATGGCGTATATACAAACACGCACGCACGCACACACACACACACACACACACACACACACACACACACACACACACACACACACACACACACACACACACACACACACACACACACACACATACAAGCACCATGAGTTGCAACTTACTTGAAGGGAACGCCTTAGGTCAGGCTTCACACTGCTTGGTGAAGTGTAGCCACAGGCATCTCAAAATCATTGAACCTTTTGTCAAAAATGAGTATGCAGCAGTTGGTGAGGTCACATTTAACCTTGAACATACACACGCCTCACACCAATTAGGGTTAACAAAGGAGTTGATTTAAGGAGGGGTGTTGGGGGGGGGGGGGGGCAAAACTAAGTATAAAACTAACTGCAGTTCTTCTGGATCAGGGAAATGTCCATTAAGGGGTTCGTCTCTCTGGGCGGCAGGGTGAGTCCTGCTGTTAACCTTCACCTCCTCTGGGGTCTGAGGGTATTTTCAGACACTGATGATTTTCGACACGCTCTGGTGTCGTTCTCAATTTGAACAATAATATCCAAGTAGCGTGTATTTCATGATTGCACTTCAAGAAAAAAAACCTGGTAAACGAACATTGGCAGCGGTATGGTGCAATGCCTCATTATGCAAACGCAGTTGTTCACAGGTCAGCCCAGGTCACACCCTAATCCCATTTCCAGAGCGCAGTAAAGACAACAGCTGACAACACCAGCTGTGGCATTTGAGTCACCGCACTATTTACAGTACAAACACAGAAACCATACAGTGAGTCCAGGGTTTCATATTTGTTTTCAGCACAAACTCAGCTACAGTAATATGGTAGCAGTATGTAGGTCAGGTTTGTATTGTATTTCTAAAATTAGCAGAAAACAGACATTGTAAACAGTAGTTTTGAGCATGATCAGAAATGCCGTGAAAAGCACATACTAACGATACTGACTAATTGTTTTGGACATTGAAAGTGTTTCCACGAGGGCTTGGGTATGCAAATATGACAAAAGGGTTCAGCCAGTCCATTCAAATTTAAATGTCAAGTTATTTATTGTCATGTGCATAATAATTACAGTGAAGCGGTCGTTGGCAATGAAACACTTGAATTTCAGCGCTCTCAAGAGCTCTTAAAGAGATTCAAGAGCATTCAAGTTATAATTTTTATATTTATAATTCCTGTTCTTTTCTTCAATGGGTTATCGAAGACACGCAACACATATTTTACCATATTTGACTCTGCTTGTGTTACTGGCATTCGACCTCTCGGCTGAGGAGAGACAGACTGCGCTCCAATATCCATACTACCATACTATTTACAGTAGTATGCCAGAACAAGATTTAGTATGTCCCAATACATAGTATGTCAAATGCAGTATGCCAAAAATACCAGGATGTCCTACTACATCCGGTCGCATTTTGCAGTATGCAAGCCAGCATGCTTTTCTGGCTTTTCTGGCCCACAATCCTCTGCTTAGCAGAAGATACGTCACATCATGGACTGAGCCGCCGAGAGAGCGCAGATGACAGCGTGCATTACTGACCGCTATGAGCGATGAGAGCGCATGCAACAGGTGTGCTAATCAGTGAAATCACCTGTAGTACGACAGTACGTACTTTGTAATAAGGGCAGCTGCAGTACGTACTAAAAGTAAAAAGAAAAAGTATGCGATTCGGGGAAACGCAGCTACAGTTTATGTAGCGTGAGGCTTGATTAGCGAGCGGTTGCAGGTGAGGCTGATGTAACAGCTGTGCAGAGTAAAACCGATCGTTCATGACCCGGCCCAGCTTATGGCGCTGTCCTCGGTGCTGAAGTCTCTCCCAAGCCACTTAATGCGTCACGTCGGCGCGGCACGGAGACACGGGCGTTGTTCTCCACACACGCTTCATATAGATGTGTATGAGGTGTAAAACGATTCGGACAACTAAAACACAGTACCTTCGCCGTGTGTGAAGGTACTGTACTATAGGCGTGCGTATAGGTGCGCGTGTTGCGCATGGTTACTTTTGGTGCGCTGCACTGCAGCAAACGCCGACACGCCTAACCTAGACCTGATATCTAGGAAGCTCATTGTGTTTTCACCTCTACTCCACCGCTCGCTCGTTTCCGTGTCTCCGCTTGATACGCCCGGCAAAAAATAAGGTGTTAGCCCTTTACAATAACCGAAAGGTACCCAAAGTGCTTTACAACAAAGCTATAAAATACACAACACATACATAACATACAAATTAGGGCCGGGACTTTAACGCGTTAATTAAGATTAATTAATTACACAATAATTAACGCGTTAAAAAAATTGACGCATTTTAATCGCACTAATTTTTGCACCGCGGAACGTTTCTCACTGGATGAGTTTCAGGCGGACCGATTATACTGGAGCACCAACCAGTGTTCATGAGTTCAGACAACAACAAACCACAGTGAACATGAACGAAGTAGCTGATGAGACCGCTTTGGTTGGCCCCATGGATGGGAAATTGTGTTACAAAAAACGGATGGGAGCGTCGATAAGAGCATGTTTGTGTGCAAGCTATGCAACAAGGAATTTGCATATCACCGCAGCACATCGAGCCTCAAGTATAGGGTGGCCATTCGTCCGGCTTTAGGCCAGACTGTCCGGTTTTTCAATGCCCTGTCCGGCGTCCGGCGCAGCATCAAGCCGGACGCGTATTCAGGGCTCCAGAGTGCGACCTATTAGGTCGCATATGCGACCTAATTTCTTAAGGTGCAAGTTAAAATTTAATGAGGTCGCTCCGGTGCTACTTGCAGGAGGACGAGTGAGAGAAAAAAAAAGTTTTTTTTTTTTTTTCTTTCTCTCCCCACTCCCTATGGTTGTGGTTGATAATAAAATATTACTTTCTGGCTCATTCCTGCGAGTCCTATCTCTCCTCTGTCTGCACACGTTACGTGCACAGTCGTGCGCGTACACGCAGCGCGCTCACTGAATGATCACTACGCAGCGCGGACCGCACAGTTCCCCGACTCAGCTTCGGGGCCCCCTCACATAGGGCTGCTATCAACCCCCCCCAGTCGGACATTACGTTCGCACACACCCCCCCCCTGAAAAATATGGTGCTACCTAATTTGTTTTGGTGCTACTAAATGAAAAGCTAGGTGGCAACAGTGCTACCTGTGAAAAAGTTAGTCTGGAGCCCTGCGCGTATTTGTCCTCCTTTTTGAGACAACCCCGCCGGTCATATGTCCGCCCGCCGGTCATAGGTCCGTGGTGTGTTACGATCGCGTGTGCACCCCCACGGCGGTGTGTTGTTATCGTGCGCCCCCCCGGCGGCACCCTCCCCCCCCGTCGTCGGCCGTAGGTCCGAGGCGCGCACCCCCCCCCCCCCCCCGTCGTCGGCCATAGGTCCGAGGCGCGCACCCCCCCCCCCCCCTGTCGTCGGCCGTAGGTCCGAGGCGCGCACCCCCCCCCCACCCCCCAAAAAAAATTTACTCAGGTCAAATATTTATATGTGATTAAAATGCGATTAATTTCGATTAATTAATTACAAAGCCTCTAATTAATTCGATTATTTTTTTTAATCGAGTCCCGGCCCTAATACAAATACAATTAAAGTTCTGTAGTGCTGCAGGGTATTAAAAGCATTCCAGAAATACATAGAAAGGAGCAGACAGAAAGAGTACACCCAAGAAACAGGACTGCCCTAGTCAGAATTGAGTGCAGGGTTTTGTGTTGGTTAGCCATTTAAAACATCCAGGCAAGCTGAGTCATAATTATTCATTATTATTATTATTATTTTAATTTTGCTGGGCGTCTCAGGCACTCCCAGCATCACCCCCCTCTCGTCGGTGACGTCTTAACTTACGTTTAAAATTTAGTCGTGTCTGGTATCGGCTGCCTAGATAGCAGAAGTCTGGACTGAACAGTGCGCTGTCTAACTCTGCTTTAATTGTGTTCTTGTAACTTCACCAAATAACCCAGCAACCCAGCACCTCTATGGCTTGCCAAAAGTGACTCTTTCATTACTCTGAATTGGCAAGCTTTTACCAAAAGAGTAGTATTGACCAAATTAAATTGGGCTTATTGGAACCAAAAGAGCCTCACATTTTACAAGTGTGCCCAGTTGATACCATGTCTTTTAGGGCAATGCAGTTTTGTAAAGACATGTGTTCTCCATAACTCAAGAGTTTTCCCCTCATATTTCTAGATCATATCGTCCTAACCAGTAGGTGTCAGTTAGCGCTGTTCCCACGGTGTTGGATGAGCGATTAATACATTGACAGAAACAATTAAGAATGAGAATATTTAACATTTTATCAGGATATAGGCTACCGTTTCATTAATTTGTTTATTAAAATGCGGGTAGGGCTAGCCCCAATTATTGTGTTTTAATAGGCTAATAAACTTATTTAGTAGCTGTTTCGATAATTAAACAAAGGCAAAAGACAGGCTACCAAAAAGATCTCGTCCTACTGATAATAATGGATTGGTAATTTAAGAATCAAATAGAACAGGTAATACTTTTATACCTTTTATGGCGATCTGTCATTCACAAGCGACAAGTCCTGCCGTGCAATTTCATTCAAACTGTGAACAATGTCCTAACCGCCAATTTTAACTCTCATACAATGAAAAACCATGTGACACCTTCTGAAACGTTTGGTTATACTGACGTCCGGGGAAGCAATCCTGTGATATTGTAATTGCTTTTTGCGGTAAAATAACACATTTGTTTTAACGATTTTAACTTTTCCCTTGATAAAAACGCAATTCTGCAGCAATGGTCTCCTCCGGTTAGATAGGCCTACAGCCCTAGTTCATCAAGAAACATACTGCAAATAATTACTTTGCGATACAGATCTAATAAACTGCGTTTGCCGACCCGGTGTTATAGGCTTACTAAAGCCTTCCACCATCATAGTCCTAGAGAGGGAGGCAGGTTTGTACTGCTTCCCCCAAGGCGGCTAGCGGAGAGGCGGACGTTATCCACGTACTTATCCAAGCGCAGACGTTATCCTTGCGCTTATCCACACGTACTTTATCTATGCGCTACTTGACACGTACGTTATCCAGACGCAAGGTCAAAAATATCAATTTCTCAGCGACGTGGCCGCCGCCACGCCCATCGAGCGTACGTCCGATACGTCACCGTGACGCGTGGCGTCTGACGTGGACGTTGTGACATGGCCTGTATTTACATTGGAGGCCATTGATTTCCTATCAGCCGGCGTGGCGAACGTTAGACATGTTAGTTCTCCACTCAGTCAAGTAAGTTAGTTCGATGTCAGCTATCGCACCCCATAGGTGTGGGGTACGTTGCGTTGCGTTCATGAAACGACAACCGCCCAGCGCCACACCTGTCACGCGTGTGTAACGCCTGTGTCTCCATTGTGAGTGTGTAAATTGTTGGCGTGCATGAAGAGCCTAAGTAGGCTCCAGTGAAGCGTTTGACATTAGTCAGGCTGATCCACTACACAGTATCTGTATATTGATATAATAGTATCCCAAGGAACACAGAATAGCCCTATCACCAGTCAATGTATGCCTGATAGGTAATCTAAGATTGCTACCTTCATCCTTTAGAAATATAGGTAACACTTTACAATAAGGTACGCAAAAAGTGGGTAGTTACTGAGGAACGAATGAGTAATGAATACAGTAGTCCCCTAGTCTGTTTACCAGTAACTCCTCAGTAGTTACTGAGTAACTGTCACTTAGGGCCCTGTTAGGGCCCCGTTAGGGGCCCTGGTCGTTCATCATTCGTTACTCATTCGTTCCTCAGTAACTACCCACTTTTTGCGTACCTTATTGTAAAGTGTTACCGAAATATATTCACCAGGTTATAGGCCTGCTATATAAATGGCAATTCAATTTCACCTTTACGGCTGAAAAGAATCGTCCACCATATCACTTGTTCAAGTTGATCTAACACGTCTTTTTTTTTAAATTTATTTGTATGCATGTATATATTATTTTTGTATTTGACTCCACAATGCAGTAATCAGCGCCAAGAGATGGGGGTTGTGCGTCACTGGCAGCCCTGTGATGTACTCATCTGAATGTTTCACAAGATACATGGGCTCTTGAGGTACGGACAGACAGATAGACGGATGGACGGGCGGATAGACAGATGGGGAAAGACGAGGAATGCTAAAGTGAGCGATGGGGTTGGCGGTTGGTGGGTGGAGGGGAGGCGAGCGGAGGGGAGGGGAGCGAGAAAAGGGGAGAGGAGGACAGGCGAGAGGAGAGAGGAGAGGAAAGGTGAGGAGAGGAGAGGAAAGGAAAGGTAAGGAAAAGAGGAGAGGAGGAGATGAAAGGACAAGAGAGGAGAAGAGGAAAAAAGATGAGAGGTGAGAGGAGGAGAAGCGAGGGGAGGAGAGCAGGTCTGGACGATATACCGTGTGTAAGACTGCAGGGCAGCCACAGCGGAGGGCAGAGTAGAAGGACTGTTTGATATTTAATTGGAATTGATGCTGTGGAACAGCTGAAAATTTCAACAGTAGGGTGAATCCATACATTCATGTATGCTGGGATGGGGAGCGGGGCGTGTGTGTGTGTGTGTGTTTTGTGTGCTGTAATGCTGAGTGAGAGCGTGCAAATATCTGACAACAGAGTAAAAACCCTGTGAATTAGACATCAGAGCAAAGCAAAAGATTGGCTAATCTAAATGTAGAGCAAGGGAGAGAGATAGTGTCAGAGTGAGAGAGAGAGAGAGAGAGAGAGAGAGAGAGAGAGAGAGAGAGAGAGAGAGAGAGAGAGAGAGAGAGAGAGAGAGAGAGAGAGAGAGAGAGAGAGAGAGAGAGAAACGAGGTGGGGGGGGGGGGGGGGTTATGAGAGAAAACAAGACTACAAGGGAGGAAGGGATTGTTTTTTTTGCACTTTTCATATTTCTTTGGCGATGATTTATGTATTCACCTCATGGCAACTGTGGCAGGATGAAAAGCAACCTGTCGGGGGCCGACAAAACAACAAAACAACCGATAACAGCCTTAATATTGGAGAGGAAACAGAGGAAACAGAGTATGTACATCAGGCTTTAGATACCTATTAGGAACTGTGTTTATCTAGTCATTCAAATGATTTCATCTTATATAGGTGAGTCAGGACAGAAAGTCCAGCATGAGAACGTTCAATGACTCACCTCTAGTTCACAAACTCACTCGCATACTCACTCACTGATTCACTCACTGAACTTTTCACTCACTCACCCACCGATTTATTCACTCACTAACTCGCTCTCTCACACATTCAATGATTTGCTCACTTGCTCACTCACTTTATTCATTCTCTCACCCGCTCATACACTCACTTAAATCGCTCATTGAATCACATACTTTATTCGCTCACTAGTCCTCGCTCGCTCGCTCACTCTTTTGTGTGTTTGAGTGCGTATGTATTAGTGCATTAGTTTTTCTCAATCGTTTAGATGCATTTTGGGAAACTCTAACCTCATTCACAAAACTATGTAATTCCCAAAAGAGTAAAAAAATGTCTAACACTATACCACCAAAATAACCAATAACTCAAAATGTTACCCACATGTGTCCATCGCGACAACAATGTCACCAAATGTATAGCACCTTCAATCTTGCATGAACCCTGACACTCAAAATTCAAAGTATTTGCATCAAAATTGAATGTGTCAATTGAGTCAATGTAAAATATTTCCTGGACACACAAATATGAGAAAAATTTTTATTTATTATAGTATTCATCACATTCGATATTACGGTCTCATTGGGCATCCGGTCTCTCCTCCCTGTTAGGCCGCAGCACTTCATCAACATCACAGCTGATGTCTCGCCTTTCAAGGCACAAAGAGAAAAACCCTCCCGGCGTGTCACAGCCACCGGTTATGAGGACATCACAGGCCTCAACTGTGATGTCCTCATAACCAGCATGCATTGCATCCAGTAAAGCTAACTGGTCATGGGGGCTGGCGATTATACACCTTCCACCGCCACGCTGAATACAATTCTTCAATTGGATTGAATGCAAACACAAGGCTCATTGGACAAAGTATTTTGCATGCAATGATGTGTCCAATGAACAACTGTGTCAACGCGAGCGGGAAATGTACACAGCAAGAAAAATACAATCTGTTTTGACTGGCATGGTTCATAGTTGAGTGAGAATTGCATCTGCAACGCGATGACGATTGCGTTTAGTGTTGTTGCATTTTTGGTGAACGCAATGACAACTGAGACGGTGTAAGTGACCCATTGCGTTAATGGTGTGGGGTTTAGAGGCGCTGTTCGGAGAATCAGGTTACACATTTGGTCATAATGTTCTCGAGCGATTGAGACAAACGATGTTTGCCTTGAAAAGACAACATTTCCTATGTCAACACAGGACTGCGTCATGTCTGTGAACACCGCAGGGAGGCAACATTAATAGATGAACATCAAAGCAAGGAGAGAACGGCGTCCATGTTGTAAACACCGCCTGCTCAGGGACTGAACACTTCATACCCAGACACACACACACACACAATGTTGCCTTTTCACTTGCCGTGAACACACTGAAACGAACACACACACACACTCAAAACCACACAGATACACACACACAAACAAACACACAGAGGTATAAGTTAAAAAGGAAGTAGACACGGACCCAGAGAGAGAGAGAGTGTCTCTCTGCTGAACAAAAGAACACACTCCGCCACCCCCCCTAAAAAAAAAGCCATCACGACACCCTCAGCAGGAGCGCGTCGTGATTAATGAAAACACATATTATTACTGGCGACGAACAATGGAGCAGACATCATAATGCTTTCAGAGTCCTCTCAGACAGCCCTCTAGCGCCCACCAAGAATAATGGTGGAGTGTGTGTGTGTGTGGGGGGGGGGGGGGCAGAGAGAGAGAAAAAGGGGGAGAGAGAGAGAGGGGGGAGGAGGAAGAGACAGAGAGAGATAGAGAGAGGGAAACAAACTAACACAAAAACCCCAGCATTGCAGAATGTTCACAAGCAGTAAGAGCCCCCCCACCCAGTTGTCAAAGGCTGGGGAGGCTGGGGCGGTTGGCGTCCGTTCTGCGGTGCGGCGCGGCCACGACCACCACCACACCGTAGCAGAATAGACAAGTCGCAATGATTATTCACAAACAATATTTTTCTCTGTGCACCCCAGAGTCTACAATTGGGAGTGAGATTGCAGAGGCTTGTTTTCAATTGAACGGACCCACAGGGAACAGTATTGTTTCAATCTGAACGGAGAACAATTGTCAGTACACACAAATAATAAAAGGAAAAACTTGACAAAAAACTTTTGCGGTCTACAAGAGAAACGCAACCCAGTCAAAACGTTCTGGGTTCGATCCCCAACCCATCCTTGAGCAAGATGCCTCACCTCTGCCTGATCCTTAATGACATGTGTCTGTATTCTCTGCACTTTATTTTGAACAAAATAATCTCTGTATTAGTTTTAGTCAAAATCCACATGATGTTCGACAAGTTCAAGTTGACAAAGGTGTTATCGTTCCAAAAAAAAAAAAAAGTATTTGAACGAAGAACGGTCCATCGATTTCAGCGCATGTAACCGCACAGGTGAGTTTGGCGGTTTACGACCACTGGGGTGTGCAAGCCAGAAACCAGGGTGCTTTTTGTTTACAAAATCAGTCATTAAGAAAACAGGAGTTTTAATGAGGCTTTGAGTTTATTAGACACGGCTGTTTGCACAGTAGTGCTGCAAGCTGTGTTTTCATCTGCACCGCCGGCAAAAAAAACACGTTTGCCAACATTTAACTCGGTGCGTGCAGAAACTGCTGCGGTGGCGTAGAACAGGTACGCAGGAAAGGTTTGGTCCTTTCTGTCGTAGGATGAGGTGTCACCAAAGATACATACAGCTTCTTCTTCTTCTTTTGGAAACACGATTGTGCTTTCCGCTGCCTATCCCAATTCAAGAATGGGTGGCTATCTCCTCCCCTAAAACACAAGGTTTAATTTTTAGACCGTACATGTCTACGTCGGTATGCACTTAAATGTGTCCATATTACTGTATCCAATAGATAGAAGATGATTTATTTATCTGTGGCCAACACTGCTGATTAACAGGTAATGAAATGAAACAAACCAGTAAACGTTTGGCAGTGAAAGGTGTCCAGATTGTAAAAAGAAGAACTTTAACTCATTCATAGTGTGATGAGATGTATGGCGGCGATCTGCGGCGGCTCGTATAATTTGATGTTTCTGCAGGTCAGAGGAGCGTTGAGGGACGTGGGCTGCATGTGACCAAACGCCGTCTCGGGACGAGGAAAACAGGCCGGCGAGAAGCACTTAGCGCCTGATCTGAAAGATGCTGTCCTCTCCCACACAGGCACACGCGCACACACACGCATACATACATACATACACGCACACACACACATAAATACATACACATAGACACAAATAACCATACACACACACACACACACCCACACCCACCCACACACACAAACATCACAACGGTGGTGATAAAGGTCAGTAAATGACCACCATCCTCCTCCTCATCCTCATCCATTCGGTTGTTGATGTGATCTCTCACCTTCAGGGTCAGAGGTCAAACACTATAAAAGCACCCCCTCCAAGCCATATGGTCATTAGATTTTGTCACGCCATACCGTTTTCCCCCTGATGGATGACTAACACAGGAACATATATTTGTCTGATTATTACACTACCCCTCTCTGACTGTTGTCTACCTGACCTAATGGGTTGGCCAATGGGCAGAGAGGGGCGGGATCGTCAGGTAATAGGGTGCACCTGTGCTAAAGTCTATTTAAGTTTGGCTGGTCTCTCTCTCTCTCGTTGGTTTGTGCTATCCTTTGCTATTTTGTTTTAGTGTAACCTCCAGCCAGCTGGAGCTGCTGGTAGTTTGACTTCACCTCAACACGCATACACGCCATATTCTCCACACACACCCACACATCGTGTGTGGTGTGTGTACACTACCGATGACCCGCGTTCATTCATATTCGTTCGTTCATCATTGTTTCTGTTATTGGTTATTTCAAGGAAGTTAAGGACAAAAAATATCCTTCGAGAAAGTGGTTTTCTGTGTGAAAACCCGCCGTTGACATGACATCAATATGTCTCTCATAATTGGGAGGAGAAAGAAAAACCCTGACTATTTTCGCTTTCTTAATCTTTTATTCCTCTTGCCTGACAAAACCAATCACTCTCAGTGGTTTCACTTAATCACAGGGGAACAAAACAGCGGCCCCCAAAGCGCAGTCACTGTAATCTCCTTTTGCGAGTACATATTGGAAAGAAAACAGCACTGAGCACTCCTTCAGGGTCTTTAGCTGGAAAACGGCAGCGAGACAGGGGCCTTTGAGGGGAGCTAAAATTACAGGTGGAGTGATCCCTGCTAAAATTATCCCACTCTTTTATATTGCGCCGGTGAAGAATTCATGCTCATGTTTAATTCCACAGGTCTGATAACGAATGTCTCTCCTCTGAGCACCTGAAGATTAATACACTTTCACCAGGTGTGCGCGGTCTTTTTATAACGCGTTTCCCCTTCCCGCTATTTAAACGCTGGGCTCGGCGACAGTCGGCTTCCCAACATGAGCTTCTCTACAAGGTGGCGGGGAGAAAAAAAAAAAAGGCTTGTGACCTGTGATAAAGGAACGTGACACACACACACACACACACACACACACACACACACACACACACACACACACACACACACACACACACACACACACACACACACACACACACACACACACACACATTTCCTTTGGATCTCGCTCCGTCAATGCGCATCATAGAGATAAAAGTCTGTCGAGATTTATGCACCACCCAAAAGAAAAACTGTTTACAAAGTGAGGTTTGGATTTTGAATGTTTGCAAAGTAATCACCGAAGAGATTGGCCCTTCACCGTTTTGTTCCAGTGACAGAAGCACAACGTCTAAACCCAAACTGCCTTGGATGTGTACACCCACACACACACAGGATGCATACACACACACACACACATACCCCACATACACAAGGACACACCTTGACACACACACACAGACACACAGACACACAAGTGCACGCACTCACACAGAAGCACCGGCGTGCGCTGCAAACTTTGAGTGATGAAAAAGCATACCCAGATTTCACACTCCAATAACAACAAGTAATCAGGGGCCGGTGGTGGTGGTGGAGGAGGTGGAGGAGGCAGTCAGCACCCAACAGACCGAGGAGGAGTGGCGTCGTTGCACTCTAAACACCTGTCTCCAAAAGGACACATCAATCCCTGTTCTACAGCCTGTGCCGTGCGCTCTCACATGCACACTCTGGCTCTCTCTCTCACACACACACACACACACGCTCCCACATATATGCAATAGTGCATACACACTCTTACATGCACACACTCTCACATATACAGGTATGCATGCAAGTAGACATACGCACATGCATACACACAAGTCATATATGTAGATACATCTCTCTCTCTCTCTCTCTCTCTCTCTCTCTCTCTCTCTCTCTCTCTCTCTCTCTCTCTCTCTCTCTCTCTCTCTCTCTCTCTCTCTCTCTCTCTCTCACACATACACACACAAAGCTGAGTAAAGTTTTTTAAAAAAAGGGTTATGTGCGAAGGAGCAGAAGACTGGGGACGTGAGATTCGGAGACGCTGCGGCGCCCGGGTGAGGAGGGAGTTAGAGGGACACAGGCTGGGGAGCGATCTGTGGCGGCTGGTATAATCTGACATTTCTGCAGGTCAGAGGAGCGTCGAGGGACGCAGGCTGCATGTGACAAAACGCCGTCTCGGGACGAGGAAAACAGGCCAGCGAGAAGCACTTAGCGCCTGATCTGGGTGATGCTGTACTCTCCCACACACACGCACACAGGCATGCACACACACACATACATACAGATACACATAGACACACACACAAATATGCACATATATACAAAATATATAGACATACACATAGTTGCACACAAATGCATACACATATTTCCTCCCACCCACCCACCCACACACAAACAGACACACACACAAAAACACACACACACACACACACACACACACACACACACAAGCACTTTGCCTAATAGAGTAGCAGCAGTAGTCAGCGTTTCCCATGGCAGGCTGTAATCGCATGGCTGGATATAGTGATGGATTTTGGGTAAGGGGCAGCATCAGCACCGACGCAATAAAACACACACACACACAAACACACACACACACAAAAACACAGACAGACACACAGTTTTACAACATAGATATGCATAAACACCTAATAAAAGCACACACAAATACACAAACTCAAAATCTAAATTCTCACAATTCTTTCACAAATGCACACACACACAGATGCAAACAGACATGCATACAATGAGGCACAACCAAAACAACACACACACACACACAGAGGTGCAGAAGAGACCTGAAGCTCGAGGGCCTCAGAGCAGGCAGAGCCCCTCTCTCTTCCCTCCGCCTCTCTTAATGATAACCATTCAATAATTTGCATTTATATGGTATTCACACCGAAGACCCCAGTCTTTAACAATGCATGGTGATGTAATCTATTCTCACATTGCAGGCTCACTCCTCTGAGAAAAAAAAACAGAAAAAAAAAAAACACGAAATGATGGCTGGTCAGCCATGCATTGTTTTACATAATTACATGTTTGATCGAGCAAAGGCAAACGGCCGTTCCATGAACAGCAAGTCATCCTAATCTATCCCGTATCTGTACATTTCTCTGTACATTGATCATTATTCATTTTTATCATGTTTGTGTTGGTTCCCTCTGCATGGGCGTGCTGGTCCACATGGGTTCAGACTTTAGGATTGCGGTTGTGGATAGCGATAGATCCATAACCAGAGATGACTGCCCGGGTCTGGAAGACCTTTGAATAATTCACTCCCTGTGAGGGAACCCTGATCTTTCACACACCGACGGTAGAGCTGGAGGCCTGAGGACGCGTGCGGAGAATACATGTGGACACATATTTAAAAATATATTATTATTATTATTATTATTATTACTAACCCAAACCCTAGTATGAAGCCCTAACCCTAGTATGAAACCCTAACCCTAGTATGAAACCCTAACCCTAATATGAAACCCTAACCCTAGTATGAAACCCTAACACTAACCCTAATATGAAACCCTAACATGAAACCCTAACCCTAGTATGAAACCCTAACCCTAATATGAAACCCTAACCCTAGTATGAAACCCTAACACTAACCCTAATATGAAACCCTAACATGAAACCCTAACCCTAGTATGAAAACCTAACCCTAATTTGAAACCCTAACCCTAATATGAAACCCTAACCCTAGTATGAAACCCTAACCCTAACCTTAATATGAAACCCTAACCCTAGTATGAAACCCTAACTCTAATATGAAACCCTAACCCTAGTATGAAACCCTAACCCTAATATGAAACCCTAACCCTATAATATGAAACCCTAACCCTAATATGAAACCCTAACCCTAATTTGAAACCCTAACCCTAATTTGAAACCCTTGAACATCAGGGTGAGCGGTAGTTAGGGGGCCAAGCACAAAATGCGAGACACCTTTTTGTAATTGTTAGTTTTATTTTTGGGTGCTACAGCGATTGATTGAAAACCAGAAATTTGAACAAGCATAATTCCTGACCGCTTTCTCTTATGGTCATGAAACTTTGAATGCTTATCACTGGAACAAAGCTGAAGTTATTCTATCTGTAGCGCCCCCTAGCTGCCCTTAACTATGAATATTGAGGTGCACTCCCAAATTATTTTTTGTGTGAGAGATCACTCTCTCTAATGTTAATTAATGCACTAAATGTATGCAGCTTAATGCAATACTGTTTGTTCCTTGAATTAATTTTAACTTTTTTTTTTACTATTTTTACCCACAAACACACACACACACAAAAACACAGACAGACACACAGTTTTACAACATAGATATGCATAAACACCTAATAAAAGCACACACAAATACACAAACTCAAAATCTAAATTCTCACAATTCTTTCACAAATGCACACACACACAGATGCAAACAGACATGCATACAATGAGGCACAACCAAAACAACACACACACACACACAGAGGTGCAGAAGAGACCTGAAGCTCGAGGGCCTCAGAGCAGGCAGAGCCCCTCTCTCTTCCCTCCGCCTCTCTTAATGATAACCATTCAATAATTTGCATTTATATGGTATTCACACCGAAGACCCCAGTCTTTAACAATGCATGGTGATGTAATCTATTCTCACATTGCAGGCTCACTCCTCTGAGAAAAAAAAACAGAAAAAAAAAAAACACGAAATGATGGCTGGTCAGCCATGCATTGTTTTACATAATTACATGTTTGATCGAGCAAAGGCAAACGGCCGTTCCATGAACAGCAAGTCATCCTAATCTATCCCGTATCTGTACATTTCTCTGTACATTGATCATTATTCATTTTTATCATGTTTGTGTTGGTTCCCTCTGCATGGGCGTGCTGGTCCACATGGGTTCAGACTTTAGGATTGCGGTTGTGGATAGCGATAGATCCATAACCAGAGATGACTGCCCGGGTCTGGAAGACCTTTGAATAATTCACTCCCTGTGAGGGAACCCTGATCTTTCACACACCGACGGTAGAGCTGGAGGCCTGAGGACGCGTGCGGAGAATACATGTGGACACATATTTAAAAATATATTATTATTATTATTATTATTATTACTAACCCAAACCCTAGTATGAAGCCCTAACCCTAGTATGAAACCCTAACCCTAGTATGAAACCCTAACCCTAATATGAAACCCTAACCCTAGTATGAAACCCTAACACTAACCCTAATATGAAACCCTAACATGAAACCCTAACCCTAGTATGAAACCCTAACCCTAATATGAAACCCTAACCCTAGTATGAAACCCTAACACTAACCCTAATATGAAACCCTAACATGAAACCCTAACCCTAGTATGAAAACCTAACCCTAATTTGAAACCCTAACCCTAATATGAAACCCTAACCCTAGTATGAAACCCTAACCCTAACCTTAATATGAAACCCTAACCCTAGTATGAAACCCTAACTCTAATATGAAACCCTAACCCTAGTATGAAACCCTAACCCTAATATGAAACCCTAACCCTATAATATGAAACCCTAACCCTAATATGAAACCCTAACCCTAATTTGAAACCCTAACCCTAATTTGAAACCCTTGAACATCAGGGTGAGCGGTAGTTAGGGGGCCAAGCACAAAATGCGAGACACCTTTTTGTAATTGTTAGTTTTATTTTTGGGTGCTACAGCGATTGATTGAAAACCAGAAATTTGAACAAGCATAATTCCTGACCGCTTTCTCTTATGGTCATGAAACTTTGAATGCTTATCACTGGAACAAAGCTGAAGTTATTCTATCTGTAGCGCCCCCTAGCTGCCCTTAACTATGAATATTGAGGTGCACTCCCAAATTATTTTTTGTGTGAGAGATCACTCTCTCTAATGTTAATTAATGCACTAAATGTATGCAGCTTAATGCAATACTGTTTGTTCCTTGAATTAATTTTAACTTTTTTTTTTACTATTTTTACCCCTTAACCATTAACTTAACTCACTGATAGTGTTACCAATATCAAAATAACATGCAAATATTCAATATCATTCAGTTTAGATAATTTATATAGAAATATATTAAATACAAAACATACATTCACCTTGACACATAAAATATTTAAATTGAAAGTTCAATTGCAAGGGAAATGAAACAGTTCAATACAATATTACAACCTTTTCAGACTTAAAACTAAGCCGGCATAAGACTAAATAAATCCCACGAAATGGAATCGACACCAAACCCACATCAGAGTCGGAGGCAACATTGCGGGCCCGCAGCGTCGCTTGCGTTATTATGGATCCCACTGCTTTTCTTGGCAAGCCACGCCCTCCGTAGCATTCGAGCGCTAGGATTGGCCAGCCGTCCAATATCTAAATGTGTTAGTTAATGCCATCTAGATAGTTAGCGTCGGTCACATGCGTGGACAGCACTTTTTAGCTCTTACGTCCACAATTGTGTTCACTGCTGAATTGGGGCCGTTATGGACACGTACGTGGGCACTTACACTGCCATCTGGTAGTGTCAGAAGAGTCTAACATGCTACGGTAAAAATTCAACATGGCGGCCAACACAAGGGAAGATTCAAGTGGCAGCTCCATACACAAACATCGACCAGGTAAGAACTCCTGTTTTATTGTATGGCTTAGTCTAATTTAGATATTTATAGAAGTGTTGGACACTTGTCATGACAAGCAATTTTTTTAAAAAAAGTGTAAAAATAAGAACTTAGCATGTCGCTAAACATGAAGTACACGTATGTGTACTTATGGACTGACGCTCCTCGAAACAGCTAATATGCTAGTTAACATGCACACATGTAAAATGAGAAAATGAGTATCTCTGGTGCAGCTAAAAAGCTGCACATTGTCTAAATGTAATAAATAACAATTCAATCACTAAATACATATATACATACATAGATTAGTTGGGTTAAAAATGTCAGTAAAATGTAATATGCTAGTAAACTAAACTAGCTTGCAGCTAACTCTGGTGCAGCTAACAGCTGTACATTGTCTAAATGTAATAAATAACAATTCAATCACTAAATACATATATACATACATAGATTAGTTGGGTTAAAAATGTCAGTAAAATGTAATATGCTAGTAAACTAAACTAGCTTGCAGCTAACTCTGGTGCAGCTAACAGCTGTACATTGTCTAAATGTAATAAATAACAATTCAATCACTAAATACATATATACATACATAGATTAGTTGGGTTAAAAATGTCAGTAAAATGTAATATGCTAGTAAACTAAACTAGCTTGCAGCTAACTGGTGCAGCTAACAGCTGTACATTGTCTAAATGTAATAAATAACAATTCAATCACTAAATACATATATACATACATAGATTAGTTGGGTTAAAAATGTCAGTAAAATGTAATATGCTAGTAAACTAAACTAGCTTGCAGCTAACTCTGGTGCAGCTAACAGCTGTACATTGTCTAAATGTAATAAATAACAATTCAATCACTAAATACATATATACATACATAGATTAGTTGGGTTAAAAATGTCAGTAAAATGTAATATGCTAGTAAACTAAACTATCTTGCGGCTAACTCTGGTGCAGTTAAAAGCTGTAGCAGCTACATTGTACAGTACCATTGAAATAATTTACAAATAAATAATGCATAACTACATGAATGACATTGATTTGTATTTGTTGTCCTGTTTTTATTTTCAGAGCGTTTTCTGTGCAAAAAGCTTTGGAGCTACTTGGGTTAATTGATGGAGACAATTCAGATTTGGACTTGTCTGACAACGATGATCCCATTCTGGATGAAAATTACCAACCATCACCACAGGAGCAAAGCAGCAGTGAGGATGAGGGTGACAGTAGTGATGATGAGGACCCCATTCCTGAGCCCACTGAGCACAGCAGAGGACGTAAACGTCTCCGTGGTGCAGATAATGGTTAGCCAAGACCCAGTAGATTTTTGTTTATGTTATGTAGTTAGGGCCTCAAGGCTACGTGAAGGATTGGAAGGCAAAATGCTTATTTACAACACTTGACAGGTTCATTGACAGGGACAGAGAGTACAGGGACAGTTTCATCCCGCACGCCCAGATGTCGATGTCGAACTGAAACGATTGAGACTGATAGCTCAGAAGATGACTGAGGAGCCAACACCAGGACCAGGCCAAACCAAAAAAAAAGAAAAAGGGAGAGTCCAAACAAGGTAATTGTTATTATTTTAGCACGCCTTGAGGGTAAATATTCAAATTTCATGTAAACGTCCACACAGATTCAAGTATTTTATGCACCAATTATACACCTCATTTGCTTACATGGGTAAAATGTAACTTACTGCAATAAATACTATTTTATAAACATGTCAGTCGATGAGGTTTACCACTTTTTTGGTGCCTGTATTTTGATGTCCTGCATCCGATACCCAACCATTAGGATGTATTGGTCCAAAGC
The DNA here is from genome assembly GCA_030340625.1 of Merluccius polli. Lineage (NCBI taxonomy): Eukaryota > Metazoa > Chordata > Actinopteri > Gadiformes > Merlucciidae > Merluccius > Merluccius polli. The sequence goes on along the minus strand of JAOPHQ010000092.1, from coordinate 43,411 downwards.
CTTGAAAATCACTGCCATCACTGACAGATTCACGCGTGCCAGATTCTTCAAACTGAGGGGAGCAATAAAAGTGGTGATGATGATGTGCCTGAAGACCTAAGGATGTTGGACAAATTCTGGAAGGTGAGGCTTTTGCTGGATCGGATTCTGCTTGGCTGCAAGACTCTGAATCGACCTGATTGCGCATCTATTGATGAGCAGATGATACCTTTCACGGGAGCCTGTCCGTGCAGACAATATCTGCCAATGAAGCCAAACCCAGTTGGCATAAAGAACTTTGTTTGTGCTACAGCAGATGGCATTGTGCTTGACTTTGAGCTCTATCAAGGTACAAATTCACTGATTGAGAAGGTCGAAGAACCCGAGGGCCTGGGTTTGGGAAGGCAAGGCAGCTTTATTTATATAGCGCATTTCATACACAATGGCAACTCAATGCGCTTTACATAAAACAAACATTTAACAGTAAGAATTTAAATAAAAATTTAAAAAAAATAAAAACTACAGAAGAATAGAAAGAGAAATAAATAAAATACTATAATAAAATAATGATTTAAAAGGACATATTGCAAATGAAAGATTAAAATTTAAAGTGCTTTGAGCGAGCTCAATCATAGGAGAAAAGTGTTTTTAACCTGGATTTAAAAATTTTCACAGTTGGGGCTGATATCAGTTCAGCTGGTAGTTTGTTCCAGTTTTGTGCAGCATAACAGCTAAAAGCTGCTTCACCATGTTTAGTTTGAACTCTGGGCTCCACTATCTGACCTGAGTCAGTAGATCTCAGAGCCCTACTGGGTTTGTATTCTACTAAGATGTCATTCATGTATTCTGGACCTAAACCATTCAGTGATTTGTAGACCAGTAGCAGAACTTTAAAATCTATTCTATAGCTGACTGGGAGCCAGTGTAAAGACTTTAGAACTGGAGTAATGTGCTCTGATCTCTTTGTTCTGGTTAAAACTCGAGCTGCAGCATTCTGAATGAGCTGCAGCTGTTTAATGCTTTTTTGTGGGAGTCCAGTCAGAAGACAGTTACAGTAGTCGAGTCTACTGGAGATGAAAGCATGAATCAACTTTTCCTGGTCTGTTTGAGACATAAAACCCTTCACTCTGGATATGTTCTTAAGCTGATAGAAGGCTGTTTTGGTGATGGATTTGATATGACTGCTGAAGGTCAAATCTGAGTCTATCAGCACGCCAAGGTTTCTGACTTGGTCCCTAGTTTTTAGAGAGTGACTCGAGATGTTTACTGACGGCAATCCTCCTCTCTTTATTGCCAAAAACAATTACCTGAGTTTTGTCCTGATTTAATTGAAGGAAATTTTGGTTCATCCAATTTGTTGCTTGCTCTAAACAGTGACACAATGACTGTATTGGACTGTAGTCATCTGAGGACAGTGCTATGTATATCTGCGTGTCATCTGCATAACTGTGATAGTCTACATTAGAGTTCTACAGAACTTGACCCAAAGGCAGCATATATAGACTGAACAGAAGGGGTCCAAGAACTGACCCCTGAGGAACTCCACATGTCATAGCCATTCGATTGGATTCATAACTTCCAATGGTCACAAAATAACTCCGCTCTTCCAAGTAGGACCTGAACCATTCTAGGACTGTTCCGCTGAGTCCTGCCCAAGTTTCCAACCTGTTCAACAATATACTGTGATCCACATTGTCAAATGCAGCACTGAGATCCAACAGGGCCAGAACTGACACCTTGCCTGAGTCAGTGTTTAACCTAATATCATTTAACACTCTAATAAGAGCTGTTTCTGTACTGTGGTGAGGTCGGAAGCCTGATTGAAATTTGTCAAAAAGGCCACTGGAATTCAAGAAATTGCTGAGTTGATTAAAAACCACTTTCTCAACGATCTTGGCTATAAAAGGAAGATTTGAGATAGGTCTGTAGTTGGTTAACATGGAAGCATCCAGCGTTCTCTTTTTTAAGAGTGGCTTAATGGCAGCTACTTTTAGGGATTTAGGAAACGTGCTCGATTGAAGTGAGCTATTTAGTATTTGTCGCAAATCTATTTGGACAGAGTTCAGAATAGTTTTTAAAAAGTCTGATGGCATTGTGTCAAGACAGCATGTTGATGGTTTTGGATGCTGAACTGTTTCCTCTATGGTTTTTTGGTCAACTGTATTAAATTCTGACATCACAGTTGAGTTATTCCTGGGAGGTCTTAGGGATTGCGTTATTTTATTGTTTTGTTGATTTGTGTTAATATTTAACCTTATGGACTCCATTTTTTCACTGAAAAAGGAAGCAAATTCATTGCATTTTGCTGTGGAAAGGAGTTCTGGAGCTATTTGTTTAGGGGGGGTTGTCAGCTTATCAACTATAGCAAATAGAGTGCGAGTGTTGATGTTCTTATTAATAATTTCAGAAAAGTGTCGCTGTCTAGCCTTGACTAACTCATAGTTAAAATTACAGACTTATTTTGTAGAGGTCATGGTGAATTTGAAGTTTAGTTTTTCTCCACTTATACTCTGCTTTCCTGCATTCTGTTTTTAAAGCCTTTACCATCATAGTGTTCCTCCATGGTGTTTTCTTTCTGATCAAGGTCGTCTTAGTTTTAATAGGTGCAACAGCATCCATGACATTTGAGATTTTCCAGTTAAATGTATCTAGGAGTTCATCAAGTGACTCTGCACCCACAGTTGGTGACATAGCTATAGCCTCCATAAACTTTGCACTGGTATTCTCATTTATGTACCTTCTCTTAACAGACACAGAGGTTAACTGAACATTTGGAATGATCTGTAAGTCAAAGAACACACAGAAATGATCAGAAAGAGCCAACTCCTTAACATCAACAGCAGAAATGTTAACACCTTTAGAGATAACCAGATCCAGAGTGTGGCCTCGAGCGTGTGTGGGCCGTTTCACATGTTGCAAGAGGCCAAAAGTGTCAAGTAGAGCAGAGAGTGCTTTGGCATTACTGTCCATGTTATTGTCTCTGTGAATGTTAAAATCCCCTGTTATGATAAAAAAGTTGTAATCAGTGCAGATAACTGACAGCAGTTCAGCAAACTCATCAATGAATTTTCCTGAGTATCTTGGAGGTCTATAAATGATTACAAAAATAACTTTTGGATCACCTTTTAGTAAAAAACAGATATTCAAAAGAGCTAAAATCACCTAACGTAATTTCCTTGCACTGAAATACAGATTTAAAGATGGCAGCAACTCCCCCGCCTTTCTTACCAGTTCGACACTTGTTCATAAAACTGAAATTTGTTGGTGCTGCCTCATTGAGAATAGCACAACAGCTACATTCAGCCATGTTTCACTAAGAAGTAAAAAATCTAGATCATAGGTCATAATGATGTCATTAACTAACAGTGATTTGTTGACTAGTGATCTGATATTGAGTAGAGCTAATCTTGTGGAGATAGGAGACACTGGTATATTTCAAGGTTGACATGCTATACTTAATAAATTGGCAGATTTACCCTTTTTATTTCTCACCAGTTTAACCATTCTTCTGTTACCTGTCATCACAGGGATTGAGAAGGCTATCTGAACTCCATAGGGCCCTGACTTTTCTTGGGGGAGAACATTATTGATATCAGTATTGCAGCCTGGACCCGGCACATATCAGTCCGACTCAGATTATCTGAGTCAGAGGAGGTGGGGGGGCTCTGTGACGTTTGGGTGATGGTGTTTTCCAGCGTGGTGGAATGGGAGGGGCTGGACGAGGGGGATTTAGGGGAGAAAAAATGGGATTTGTGCGTGGTGTGAGTTGGAAATCCAGAAAATGGGGGAATGGGGAATCCGGACTGCGTGGAGAGAATGAAAGGCTGGATGGGGTCCCGGTGGGTGAAAGTTGGGAGTCTCCTGGTGGGGCTGGGGGAGACTCCACTTGTTGGGCTGTTGGGGCTGGGGGAGACTCCTCCTGTTGGGTTGTTGGGGCTGGGGGAGACTCCTCCTGTTGGGTTGTTGGGGCTGGGGGAGACTCCACTTGTTGGGCTGTTGTGGCTGGGGGAAACTCCTCTTGTTGGGTTAAGGATGATGACGTTAAAGCCTCTCTCTCGGTGTGCTGTCCTTCATGGTCAATCCTTATCTCAGGCGGTAGCAATTTTTCTCCAGAAGGCTGTCTTATCTGTTGTTTTGGATTGTCTCGCCTCTTGTCCTTGGCAGGGGCTGCTGGTGACTGACGCAAAAAATCAAAAATGTTGTAGCTTAACAGCTGTACTCCTGACTTGTTAAGGCAAAATCCATCTGCCTCAAAGAGGTGTCTGCGTTCCCAAAAAATGTTGAAATTGTCAATGAAATTCACTGAATGAGCAGCACACGTATCTTTGAGCCATCTGTTTAGCATCAACAGCCTGCTGAATCTCTCGTCTCCTCGCCGAACTGTTGGTAGAGGTCCACTGATAAACACCTCAGTATTCAGACATCGAACTGTGTTCAGCAGATCATTAAAATCCTGTTTCAATACCTCTGATTGTTGTTTGACAACATCAAGTGCTCCTGTGTGAATGACGAGAGATTTCACTGTCGGATGCTCAGCAGTTATTTCCAGAATTTTCTCTGAGATATCGGACACCATAACATTGGTAAAACAAAGTACTTTGGTGTTTTTGCTGAAAAAGTGTTTTGTCTTATTCACAGCTCCGTCACCCACTATCAGCGTTTGAGGCCCAGTGGTTAGCTCTTTCTGCAGCCTTTTAGTATATGATTTAGCCTCATACCTTTCTCCGGTGCTGGAAGATGACCGTTCTTTTGGGGAGTCAGGGTCTTGTAAAAGTGGAGCAAATCTGTTCTCTAGTAGAATCCCTGTGTCTTTGGTCGGTTTGCTCTTACTTTTTGTTTTAGCCACATTCCACGGCTGTTTTCTCCATGGTACTGGGGTTGAAGAGACCCTCCTGTGTGACGGCAGTGCAGGCCACTCAGTATCATCACGAGTCTCCAGGTGCTGGGTTCTGCCTGTTAGCCGTCTTCCCATATCTGAGGGAAGCGATTTATCTTTCCATGAATTATGCTTTGGCTTTGCACAAAGCATTTGTCCGTTAGCCTGCTCCTTTCCACTGATTTGGGTCATCGGTAGAGTGGTTTCATTCCCATATTGACCATTTACCTCCACGTTGACTTCGAGTCGCAGAATTTTCGTCTCCAGTACTGCTATCTTCTGGAGAACTTTGTGGTAGTCATCCGTGGAAAAGGGAGGCATCTTGTTGCTAATTAGCTTAGTTTAGCTGAGCTCCACAAACCCAGTCAGTATAGTGGAGGCTTATGCTGCTGATAGGCCACACTCACAAAGTAAAAAGGGTTTAAATAATAGTGGTAGCCTTCAGATTCTTTCATAAATTAAGCTCCCAGTGATTTAGAAGTATCCAGGACCCGCTTTCCATACATTTTGTAGCAAAAGGACAGGATTAAAATGGGAAAAAAAAGAAAAGTAAGAAAGTAAGAGCGGAGAGCGAAGAGCGAAGCGTCTACTAGCGTCTACTCAAGGACACTCAACAAGCAGATGACTACCCAGAAGAGAACCATAGATCCCTAGTCATCGAGTCTCTGTGTCAAACTCTGCAACGTGGCACGAAAGTGTATTGTGACCGGTTCTTCACCACCATCAAAGGTGCGCAACGAATGATGGAGAAGGAGCTGTACATGGAAAGTTGTGTGTAGTGAAGTGGTACGACAACAAACCAGTATTGTTGATGTCTGTTGTACACAGCCTGAAGACACCTGCCAGCGCTGGGACAAGAAGTTGAAACAATATGTCACCGTCTCGCGACCAAGCATTGTCCGTGAGTACAACAACAAGATGGGTGGAGTTGACTTGATAGATAGAATGATCAGTTACTATTGCATGAGCACCCGTACTAAGAAGTGGACAATGCGGATGGTAATGCACTTCACGGATCTGGCTTTAGCCAACAGCTGGCTACTCTACTGCAAAGACCATGCAATATGTGCTGGACCAAAGACAAGACCCATCCAGTTCCTTCAGTTCCGTATGGAAGTGGCAAAGATCCTCTTGGCCCAGCATCACGGTGCAGATGCTTACCTATCGGAACAATCAGAGGAAGAAGATTCAAATCAAGGGGTAAAACGTCATGTGACAGAGTTGCCCCATGTCTCGGTCCGCAGGAGGGCTAATGCCCACCTCCCAGAGATGATTGGCCTGAAGAATGCCATGCGCTGCAGACAACCAGGCTGCACTGGAAGAACCCGAGTGCATTGTGTGACCTGCAAAGTGTTCTTGTGCTTGCAAACCGAATGCAACTGTTACTCAGCCTTTCACACATAGGTGATGGCAGTGATTTTCAAGGTGTGTACATGTTCCTACAGTGTACATGTACTCTTTGTGTTATTATTACTGTGTGTGTGTGTGTGTGTGTGTGTGTGTGTGTGTGTGTGTGTGTGTGTGTGTGTGTGTGTGTGTGTGTGTGATGTGAGCGTGTGCGATTAGTCACATTCCTCCTCCAACTCCTCTCTTCTCAGATTCTGTGAAGGTCATCAGGTGACCCCTGGGCCTCCGTAAGTAGGCCGGGTCCTTCTGTCCTCAATGATCGCACCCTTTCACATATCTTTTTTTTTTTTTACATTACGAATATAAAATTTCACATGAGCCATACTGTAACTGTGACTGTCAAAAAGGGGCAACATTTTTGTTTTGTTTGTTCACTATGATGTGCTTTCATTTTTTATTTTTTTTAACTATGACGTTCAAAACACATTAGTAGCCTGATGGAACCGTGAATAGTGTTGCACCGATACCATTTTTTGGCCCCCGATACCGATACCGATACCCGGCTGTGCAGTATCGGCCGATACCGATACCATACCGATACCACGCCGGAAAAAAAAAAAATAATAAAAAAAAAAAAAATATATATATATATATATATATATATATATATATATATATATATATATATATATATATACACACACAAGCTTTTTTTCTTCTAATACTAAAGAACTGCATACTCACTTGGATGTAAAATCATTGCTATCATGGCTTAATTACTAGTATAATTAGATAATATAGTATAACTAGAGATAATTAGCGGGGGGGGGGGGGATCGGGGAGAAGCCGATTACAGCTTAACTCGTCGTCTGTGATGCGGTCACTGTCTGTCCATTTGAGCGATCTCCCGCCTGTGAGCAAGACGCGTCTCCCTCTCTCTCCTGCTTTTTCCCCTCTTCTCCTTGTTTGTGTCCGCATGGCACCCCGGGGAGCGGGGGGGGGCATGGGTGGTGACCGGGTGCGTCGCACCGGCAGGCGGACCCGCTCACTGAGTTTCCCCGCACCGGCGCGTCCGCAGGCGGAGCAACTTTTCTGTGCGCCGCGCGGCTGAACCGCGCGCCCTCCGCGTCTCCGGTGCTTTTTTTTCTTTCTTTTTTTTGGTACTTTGTCGTCGTCGCTTGTCGGTCGGTCAACATGCGCGGCCGGGCGGCCGGAGTGGGCCAATAGGATAGCTGCTTGGCACGGCATGCGCTGAACACGTGTGATCACACGCAGCAGTGAGTGAAGGGAGAGAAAGACGCAAAGCGCTGCGTTCCAAGTTTCATATTATGTAAATGGCATCGGCGCATTATTTGTTCGTACTCGCCGATACCGATGCCAGCATTTTAGCGCGGTATCGGGGCCCCTCCCGATACTAGTATCGGTATCGGTGCAACACTAACCGTGAACGGAAGGAACGTTCACGATGGAACGTTATATTTTGTTACAGGCATACAATGTCATCCTGCAACTGTTTGCAGCTGTTCAAATGATCCATGCATGTAGTTTTAACTGTCCAAAAGGGGCAAAAATGCAATGTTTCCATGTTGTTTTTACTCTCCGATATTCAAAACATGTTCAAAAATGTGTGTATTTGTGTTATTAATACATGCAAAAGCAGTCAGGAAAAAACCTGCTGTGTTCAAGGTGGAAATAAAGAGTTTTTAATTATATTACACAAAGGTGACTTAATTGTGTTTTATGGAATTTCGGAACAAGAATCCACATACGTGGACATCATTTTTCTCTAAAAGTACATCATATCAAAAGATGATGCTTAGTTTTTATTCTAATTAGGTTCCAATAAGCCCAAATAGCAAAGAGAAATAAAAAATGCATGTAAAAAAACAGCTTGGGCCTCTAGAGGTTAAGTAATCAAATGGAGAAAGGGAAAAACGATGGCCAGAACTAAGGACAGCAACTTTAATTTAACGTTAAAACCTGAATAACTTCACGTTAGATCAGCAAAGTTAGTTGCCGTTAGTTTTGCTTTAACGAAAACATGGTGGAAGAAAATAGTTTGATGGATGTTAATTTATTGATCATTTACCGATGTTCTTTGTCTTCTTAAGTTGAAGGCATATTGTTGAGATGGGATGATGGATGATGATGGCATAAAAAAGTTTTGCGGTCTGTCAACATCAACACTCTCGCATTGCCTCGCGCGAGCATGGACGCCTGGCCAATCCTAGTGCTCGAATGCTACGGGGGGCGTGGCTTGCCAAATAAAGCAGTGGGATCCATAAGGGCGTGTTCACACCTGGCGTTTTTTTTTTTTTTGCCAGCGCTCTTTTTACATTGTATTCTACGGTGGCCGAGAAGGGTCACAACACATGCAAACACCACAACACCTGCAAATTCAGAAAACACTTTCATCGATTACACAACACGTGCGATGCAACTTCCAAAACACACGCATATTCAGAAAACACCTGCAAATTCAAAAAAACACCTGCAAACTCAGAAAACACCTGCATTGAGTTCACAACACGTGCGTTGCAAATATTCACAACACGAGCAAATAGGGAAACGAACTGCAAGTAATGACAACGGAAATGTTTCCGGGGGGACCATAAAATCGGACGGACCCATAGCCGGTTCTATTCAATTACAGACGTCTTCAGTCATTGGATTGTGCTACAAGAGGTACGTGTTTCTCTTTTATTATGACAGACTTGTCGATGTGCGACTGGTCATTAGGGGTAAGTGGGGCTCGGCCCCACCTACTCTCACAAGAAAAAAAATAAATAAAAATGATATACTTTTTTTAAAATATATATATATGGGGATGCACCGATATGAACATTTTGGCCGATACCGATATCCGATATTAATTTTGCTGTTATGGCCGATAACCGATATTTACCGATATCGATATATGTTTTTTTTTTTTAAGTTTCTGAGATGATAAAATTTTGTACAGACTGAAAATCATGCAAACTGAATTTTTGAATGTCTTCCAAGTAACAAGGTTACAGGGCTACCATAAAACATAAGTACCGTAAACTTTTAATAATAGTAATAATAATAATTGATTTGCTTAAATCACTGAAAGCACCCTGCCTTGGGGACCTGCGTCTATTAGCGACAGGCGTTCAATTAATTTACCACAAAATTATTGCTCACCAAATATGGGAAATACTATTGTTTATTTAAAGCAGTATCAATCTTATTTGTAAAACAAATAAAAATTAGGATATCAAACAACATATGAATTACAAATCATTCACTTAATCTAGCTCTGAGAGACAGTGCATCTCGGCCAACCTTGTGCGTAGAGAGAGCGAGAGAGAGAGCGAGAGAGCCGCATGTCTCGCAGGTCGTACTTTTTTCTCGGTGTTGCCGCCATGACGCTCGAACGTGAACGTCGTTTTACGGCAGCGGAAGATTTACGCCAGCCAGCATACAGACAGTAAACAGCATAGACATAATATACGGTAAACAGACAGTGAGCAATGGACTTCACATGATACGGATTAATTTAATGAAACCCATTGATTCTTTTGATCGGTGGACCCTTACAGACTTAAGGAATATAAACAATGCAGGAACGGACACAGACCGTACGGACTTTATGATCGCTTCAAAAGTTGGAAGTCAGCCCTTTTTTCCGTCTCTCTTGTTTACCATGCTACCGGTAAGTCTGGATGAATTATGTGTTGGTGTTCATAGTTTGTGTTAAATGAACTGAATGATTGAACTGTGGAGAATCTAACTGATCTAACGATTATTATGTGCATTATGTCCATATTGACAGACGTTTAAACGGTTACCGTATCTTTGTGTAGGTGATCTAAACGGCATGTTCAAGCGGGCGACCCGGTGGGTTTAAAGAGGTTTTTAATGGGGACCTGCGTCTATTAGGGACCTTGCTTTTATTGGAAGTTATACATCGGTTGTGGATATCGGCCCAATGCCGATATGTTAAAAAATGACGAACATCGGCCGATACCGATATTAATGCCGATATATCGTGCATCCCTAATATATTTTAAAAAAATCTCCCCAGAAAGTACTGTAAAATAATAAGTTTGGCGCTTTTAGTTCATTTTTAGTCGACCCTAGCTTGCTTCTTCAGACTGAGTTCGTCTGGAGGGGCAACAAGTGGCTCTTGCCCCACCAGCCCAATGTAATTTGTATAGGACTTGAAAAATTGAAATGCGCATGCTCAGAGTGTTTCTCTGTTGAAGTGGACGGAGATTAATTTTACTTCTGGTAGAGCTAGCCCCACCGGGACCACCATGGACATATATGGTTCGTTCCACTACAGCGTAATTTCATTTTTCACAGTTCATTGGCTGTAGTGTGCGGCGCGTGTGATGAGTCATGACTCGAGTGACCTTGTCCTCACGTGCGCCGCGTGAGAAGTTGCTAACAAGCATGTCGGAGGTACGCAAACGAAAACGAGTCGACAACATGAATGAGGTAGATCATCTATTGGAGCACAGATTTGAGACCCTTAGTCTGGAGGAAAAATTAGAGGTAAAACGCCTCGGTCCCCACCATCCAAGGGATATCGCCATTAGCCAAACCGCTGGCAAAAACAACCATGCTTTTAATGTGGAGTGGTTTGCCAAAAATAAATGGCTAACGGCTAGCAATCAGAAGAAGGCGCTCTTCTGCTTTCCTTGTTTGCTGTTTGGTGGCAGTGGTGGAGAAGTTACTTGGTCGAGGACGGGATACAAGGATTTAAAACACCTCTCTGAAAGGATAACCAAACATGAGAGCAGCAATAGTCATCTGGATAATGCTATGAAATTGGGTCTTTTTGGACGGGTGAACATCGCTGTCCAGATTGACAGTGCTTACCGGCGCGGCATTGATGAGCATAACAGGCAAGTGGAGGAAAACAGGTATGTACTCGGTCGGATCATCACTTGTATTAAACTGTGTGGGAAATGTGAGACAGCACTGCGGAGTCACGACGAGTCGGCGGACTCTCTGAATCCGGGGATATTCCATTGTATTTTTGAGACGATGTGTGAGGGCGATGCTAGGCTTCAGCGGCACTATGACGCTCAGCCCGTATTCAAAGGGACATCAAGCACCATACAGAATGAACTATTAGACTGCATGTATGAAGTGTACAGGGACGAGATAGCCAAACAAGTGGACGAGACATCATTTGTTGCTGTACAGGCCGACGAGACAACGGATATCTCCTGTAAATCACAGATGGTGGTTGTGCTGCGATACCTTTTGCCATGTAACACAGTGACAGAGAGGTTTTTAGAGTTTGTGGAAGTTAAGGACAAAACTGGTGTCGGCCTTTGCAATAGCATCAAGGTTGTTCTGGAGCCACTGAAGCTCAGAGAAAAGCTTATAGCTCAGACCTACGATGGTGCGGCCGTAATGAGCGGAAATGTGCAGACGCTGATGAAGGAGACCTACCCAAATGCTCAGTTTGTTCACTGCTACGCCCACCAACTGAACCTGACGTTGCAGCAACTGTGTTGAGCTAGGATCAGCATCCTAAAGGTATTTTTTGCTGATCTGACTGCTTTTGCCACGTTTTTCTCCGGTGCTCCAAAACGTGTTGCAGCTCTTTCAGAGGCAACTTCCAGTTAAGCGTTGTTCTTGTCAATTTTTTGTCTGTTTATGTTTGTCCCGTCTTATATGTCCCCACTCCTGGCCTGCACCTTGTTGTGGTGAGTGGGCTTTAAACCAAGACAGGCCATTCTGAATCTTTTCTTTCACAGCTATTATCTTTGCTATCTCCTCCAGGACACTGCCTAGGCCTATGGGAGGTGTACTCCATGGTGAAATGATATTGGGTTCTTATAGTAGCTCTTACAGCTGTTTGCACTAGTGTCATTTTAGGTTTGCGGAAGCTTAGTTTAAACTTTTAAAAACTATACTTTCCTTATTGCAATGTTTTGATGTCAGCAATAAAAGATTAAAAGCTGCACTAATGTACTTTATTAATTAAATATATATGATACATGAATAACAGTCACTTAGTTCAAAAACAAAAAGCCCAGCATACTGAATAGTGTTAAAGTATATTTGTATTTGTAATGGTTGTGATAGCCCCAGTACCTGCCTGCTGTCCTGGTTATCTTTCCACAGTTCCTTGTGGGTGGAGCTAAGGGCTGAATAGAGAATGGGAAACACCAAGCCAGGGCAACAAACAGCATGGTGGGACACTGACACATAAGTAAGACCAATGAAGAAAGCTCAATCTCTATTTTGAAATACTTTTGCTTTTTTTATGAAAATTACCAATTGTATTTGTAATATATTAGGGCTGTAACTTTTTCCAAAAATGAATTTCAAACAAATTTTAAATGCCCCGTAATTTGTTTGAATATATTCTAATACCCCCTCCACATTAGCTTGGTTTACTGATAGGTCAAGAGGGTATACAATAGTTCAAACTGATAGAAAAGCACCCTTTGCTGGATAAGAAGGGAAACTACTTTTTAATATGCTTATGAGACTGCAGCTCCAATATCTTGAAACATGTCAGCACTAAATCAGTCACAATAAGTTTGAAGTACACAAGACACAGGAGCACAGGTAATTTCATATTCTATAATAAGATATTAACTACTGCCTACAAGCAGTACAAATAAATGGATCAATAGTGTTTGGATGGATGTCTGTATGCCTGCAAAGCCAGTAGCAACACTTTTATAAAAGTGAAGGGGTCTACCATTTTTGTTGTAAGATTCTGGCAGTTTAGACGCCGTTTAGCGTATTACTGCCTTCCACAGGTCAGATGTTGAACTAGATGTTTACATACAGTCCTGTGTTGTGCAGGATAGCTGGGAGCAGGCGGGGTCAACCTCTACAAAGATCGCCAAGACTGTGAAAACAAACGGGTGACGTCACGGACACTGGTACGTCATTTAAAAAAAAAAAAGAAGCCTAGCCCCACCTGTTTTTACATGTAGTAACGTCGGGGTCTAGAGTGGGTTCGTTGCTAGGCGATAGAAAAAACGCTATCGGCGCTTTTAGGACAAAAAGCGCTGCCAGCTTTTTTTTGTTGAAAAAGCGGTCGGCTAAACTAGCCTGGCTCCGCCCACCTACGTACTTCCGCTCAAATTTCATTTCACTTCAGTACTAGGTCTGGCGATGCTACTATGTTAGAACGATTTCTTTTCCCTAAAATCTGCGGTCCAATCAGCGAACAGGAGGCGCGGCCTGAGAACAGTGACGTAGAGGTCGTGCGCGAATTTCAGTTATTGAGCGTAAGTACGGAGGCGGGCGGAACCAGGCTAATGCTAATGCTCACTGTCTATGATCTGCCGTTTGTATTGAGAGTGAGGAGTCACGTGCCGATTTGGTCTGATCTGGGCGGGGTTTGAGCCGGTCGGCCATGATGGAAGGAGACGCTATCGGTTGCCAGGGGCAACGTCATCAGAACATCACAGAGACGTGACTAAATTCTAGCACTTTTTGCGCCAAAAATACAAGAAAGAATGAGGAGAAAGTAAAGCAATGGAGAAAAATAATGTGAAAGAAAAGGGACCTTACAGGAACAAGCTCACACAGGGCGCTAAACAGCGGTATTTGGAGAAGCTGTCAGACATCCAAAACATCGACCCATACGAGCTCCCTGCAGCGCAATGGCACAGAGACCTTAACAATTTACCTCCATGCACATACATGGACATCGTCAATTACCTTGTTTTTGGAGTTAGTCATTACACAATGCAGGAGTTTAAAAGCCACAAGTCATTAGAAAGTTATGAGACTTTCTGCTGTGGATGGGTGCAGGACTTGGCCATCCACAAGCCTCCAGGTGGTGAAAACAGCGTTGTACTTGCAAAGGTAAATGTATTCACTTACGTTTTAGTGTGTTGTTATTACATTGCATTTAGCAGATACTTCTGGACCAAAATGACAAAGTAATTAACTGCTACTGTTTCGTACTGTTCAATGTAGCCTACACAAACGTTTCCAACATGTTTTGGTGTAGGCTAAAGCTGTGTATGTTTAGGTATTTAGTTGTAATTTGATTTTAGCCCAATGACACATACAGTACAAGGATACAAGGAAGTTTATTTGTCACATGCATATGATAAAAATGGGGACATTCTGCCTTAAATGCTTTTTACTGTTTCCCTAATTTATTTAACAGGTCCTGCATTCACGGCGGCTCTGTGAGCCTCCTCTGACTCCGTGGGTGATCTTAACACCATCAGGCCAAGTATGTTCGGCCCACTGCACCTGTATGGCCGGCGTAGCAGAGTCGTGCACCCACGTTGGAGCCCTGCTCTTCATGGTTGATGCCTGTGTCCGGCTGAAGGAGAAGGCCTCGGCTGGTGGTGGCGGCGGCTGCTGCAGGTCCTCGGCTGGTGGTGGCGGCGGCTGCTGCAGGTCCTCGGCTGGTGGTGGCGGCGGCTGCTGCAGGTCCTGGGGCTGCTGCAGGTCCTGGGCTGGCGGTGCAGTCCAGCGCTTTACTTGTCGCTGATATCTTGCTCCATCTGTTTTTTGTATATCATTGTGGCCTAACCGCAATGATGGTGTCCAGTCAGGGTGGTTCTGTAACATCTCGTATGATGGTTTACCTACAACAGAATAGATTGTGAAAAATCTATGTAATCAATGCTTTAAACTGGCAACAAGTTAGCATAATGTCATGAACAGAATCTCAACTACTTTTTAGTCATCTCATAAGATGGTTCGCATAAAACAGAATAATTACATTATGACAAAATCAATAATCATAGCTTTAAACTGGCAAACCCAACGTAGAACACATGCAAAATAAAGAAAAAGCCTGAGAGGGTAGGCTACTCATAGTATGACAAAAGGGCTCAGTTGGTACACAAGACAAAGATTGGGAACCACTTTTTGTAGAGAACAAATAGACAGAGACAAACACACTACAGCAACCTTATTCCACCATCAAGGTAGCATAATGTCATGAGCAGAATCTCATCCACTTTTTAGTTTACATTAATGGTTGAGCATTTCCGAAGAAGCAACAGTTTGGTTGATAATTAGCTGGGCAGCTACTTCTGATGCACTTCAGGGTCTGCAACAACATAAGGTAACCTTCGTAGTTTTAAGAGACAACAACATAAAGATATTTTTAGAGAACTTACCCGAGTGAAAATGTAGAGAACAGACTCTCATCGACTGGGGGATGCGATAGAAAGTAAGGCCCTTTCTTCGTATTGCAGCCAACCAAGCAATCCGTCGTCTCCTCGTCAGGTCAGACACTGGCTCTCCTCGATGCTTTATCCATTTGGGTATCCTGAAAAACTGTAACCCGTTGTTGCTAAGTTTTCCATCACAATCATGTGAGGTACTGGAGCAGTTTTTAACACAGCAGTGATTTCCAGGCATTGTAAAAAGGTAAATTACGGAGTAGAGCAGTTGTTTTGCCCATAGACTACTAAGGCTTTTGCCGCCGGTATCCTTCCATCATGGCGGAGAGGGGGTGGGGCTCTGAGCCGTGACGACAACTTCTCACTCTCAATACTGCGCGCAACGTGGTTTCTGGCGCATGAAATACGTCACGACCAAACGTTAGCGATTGGTTAAGGCAGATCCAGAGTGGCACTGGGCTGAGCCAATAGGTTTTAAACTTCAACAGCACCCGCCTTCAAGTGAGACATCGTTTGTCTACAGCATTGCTAGACCTTTAGTATGAATGAAATGAGTACTAAGGTCTAGTTAGGACTAGGCTACGGCTAAACTTGTCCCTATCACAAAAAAACGCCAGGTGTGAACACGCCCTAACGCGGTGAGACCTGAAACACAATGGCCGCTTCGCGCCAATGCGCAACAAAGAAAACTCACCGCTAGCGCCGGCCGTCGTCCTCGTCCACGCGGTGAACCAAACCGTCGTCGCAGCTCAGCAGAGAAGTCCAGGAGAGACTGAGCTCGTGGAAGAGTTGCCCTGGTGTCACGTGACCGCCGAGCAGCTGCTCCCTGGCAACAGGTCCGGAAGCTCGCGCTAGCTCGCGCTGATTAGCCGTCCTCTCGTCGGTGAAAACTCTAGCCGAGTCCTTCACAACCGAAGCACATAAACGCTACCGAAGTCACTCATGAATACTTGTCTAAACCGCACTGTCCGTGTGTTCAAAAGCACTCAAAAGAAAACACGCATTAAAACCTGGCGTTCTGCCGAACTTCTAACGTGATTCACGTGTCCAGCGTTATCCTCCATTTCTCACGTCTCTCTTTCCCTTCCGCGTTCGTCTCGAACTCTCCCCCCGACCTCTGATTGGTTCTTACTCCAAGTACATGAATCCAAACTAACACATTTTGTAATGCATGTAAACAGTATTTAAACATATTTAGCGTTTATAAAAACACGTATGGAAGTAAAATAAACAAAATAAAATAATATAATAAAAAAATAACAAATAGAGTTAAGGAAATACCCCAAAGTCCCATAGGGCTACATATAATTTTCAACCCTATAAAAACAAAGACGGTCGTAATGGTCTGAATAAGGCTTGGCCCCTGATAAATGCTTGAAAACTATTTTTCGAGAGCCACGGCCAAGAAAACAGCGTAAAGCAATACATCGTGGTGACAGAGACTACACCAAAAGAACAGTAGGCACACACACAAGCAAACAGGTTAAGCGTAAAACTACAAATCTGTTTGAAATTCATGTGAACAGCTTACAGTTTCGAAACGTGGACACTGCCGCCTGGAGCGGTCTAGTGCCAAGTCTTTTAGTATTTGAACAAAGTGTCCATGAAAAATAAAATCCTTCAGTCCTCCTTTCCTCCTGCAGAGTTTCATATGCATGGGGTATACTTAAAACCTTTTTTTCTGTACATTCAGAATCTAACATGTGCATGTGATTGACACTGATAAGGAAGATGAATGTGTGCACTCTGTGTGCAACATCTCAATAAAGATGAATGGATTTCCAGGATTGCCTCGACTGTGTGTTGCTTTGCTCCAAAACAAAAATACGAATGGTATAAGTGTGTGTGTGTGTGTGTGTGTGTGTGTGAAATACGCCAGCAATAAAAAATAGGTCATAAAAACGACAAACAGAAACAGTCTTCTCCATCTTGCTCACCCCGACTTCCATTAGTGTGACAATTTCATTAAACAAACATAATGTACAAAATCATTTCCTCGACTTCGCCGGGCTCCGAGAAATTAACGGCAACATGGAAGTCATACATAATGAATTTGAACATTTGCCATCTACAAGTCTCCCACAGTCAGACATTAATTCACCCCTGTGCCGGGTGAGGAGAGGGTGGGTGGGGTGGGTAGGGGGGGAGGGGAGGGAGGAGGGGGAGGAGAAATAGAGAGAGACAGGAAAAATGTACGGAGAGTTTGGAGAGAAAGGGGGTGGAGTTTGGATCGAGACATGAAGTGACGAGAGAGAGAGATGGATTTCGGAGAAAGGGATGGAGCTAGGAGAGAAAGGGATGGAGTTAGGAGAGAAAGGGATGGAGATAGGAGAGAAAGGGATGGAGTTAGGAGAGAAAGGGATGGAGTTAGGAGAGAAAGGGATGAGAGGGAAAGGGATGGAGTCAGGAGAGAAAGGGATGGAGCTAGGAGAGAAAGGGATGGAGTTAGGAGAGAAAGGGGTGGAGTTAGGAGAGAAAGGGATGGAGTTAGGAGAGAAAGGGATGGAGTTAGGAGAGATGGAGTTAGGAGAGAAAGGGATGGAGTTGGGAGAGATGGAGTTAGGAGAGAAAGGGATGGAGTTAGGAGAGATTGGGTTAGGAGAGGAAGGGATGGGAGAGAAAGGGATGTAGTTAGGAGAGAAATGGATGTAGTTAGGAGAGAAAGGGATGGAGTTAGGAGAGAAAGGGATGGAGTTGGGAGAGATGGAGTTAGGAGAGAAAGGGATGGAGTTAGGAGCGGAAGGGATGGAGTTAGGAGAGATGGAGTTAGGAGAGAAAGGGATGGAGTTAGGAGAGAAAGGGATGGAGTTAGGAGAGATGGAGTTAGGAGAGAAAGGGATGGAGTTAGGAGAGAAAGGGATGGAGTTAGGAGAGAAAGGGATGGAGTTAGGAGAGATGGAGTTAGGAGAGAAAGGGATGGAGTTAGGAGAGATGGAGTTAGGAGAGATGGAGTTAGGAGAGAAAGGGATGGAGTTAGGAGAGATGGAGTTAGGAGAGAAAGGGATGGAGTTAGGAGAGAAAGGGATGGAGTTAGGAGAGAAATAGATGGAGTTAGGAGAGAAAGGGATGGAGATAGGAGAGAAAGGGATGGAGTTAGGAGAGATGGAGTTAGGAGAGAAAGGGATGGAGTTGGGAGAGATGGAGTTAGGAGAGAAAGGGATGGAGTTAGGAGAGATTGGGTTAGGAGAGGAAGGGATGGGAGAGAAAGGGATGTAGTTAGGAGAGAAAGGGATGGAGTCAGGAGAGAAAGGGATGGAGTTAGGAGAGAAAGGGATGGAGTTGGGAGAGATGGAGTTAGGAGAGAAAGGGATGGAGTTAGGAGAGAAAGGGATGGAGTTAGGAGAGAAAGGGATGGAGTTAGGAGAGATGGAGTTAGGAGAGAAAGGGATGGAGTTAGGAGAGATGGAGTTAGGAGAGAGATCGCCCTTAGAGATCCATTACCGAGCACCACAAATAAGACAAATGAATAATTAACAAACAAACTGGTTTGGCATCATTAAAATGTGAAATCAATATGGGCCGTTTACACGTAATGAAACCTTAATATACTTCCTAGATAGCCGCCAGTGTAAAAGTGTCTTTGGTTACTTTAGGAGTGTTCAGATTGGGTTTTAAATTACATTTTATTTGGTCTTTCTTGTTTTGTACTGCTGTAGTCTGTGCTGTCTGTTGTGCTACAACTTGCCTGTTCAAGTGGTTTGTTGCTTCATATGTCTCTGCTGCTCACTTGTTTGTATCATTGTGTCCGTTCTGTCTGACCTGTCTCTTTTCATTTTACATTTATTTTTTAATTGTATTATATCTTTTTTTAATCTCAGCCCGCATTCCCACTGAAGGTCTCTCTTATTGCAAGTAAGAATTTGTTCTTAAGTAACTTGCTTGGTAAAATAAAGGTTGACGATGTTGACCATTTTAAATAGCAACTTGGCAAACTGGGAATTATCTAGATAAAGTTAAATGCGAATTATGGACTTCATTTATAGCGCTTTCTCATAGGCATGACCAATCAAAGTGCTTCACAATTAGTGCCTCACATTCACCCATTCATACACACATTCATACTCCGACATATTATGATATTTGCAAAGATATTTTTAGATGCAAATCTAAACATTTCCCCTAAAGGCTCCTCATTAGCTCTCCAAGGCCTAAACTGTTGTCATCGAATGCCTCTAATTAAAACCCTATCACCTGGCTTCAAATTTCACCATTGTGCAGCGGACTGCAAAATTAACATTTGTGCAATTCTAGTAAATGCAAAACAATCTTTTTAATAGGACACCGGACAAAAGGAAAACCAAACCGATCCTTTAAGTGCTCTCATTAGTATAGCTGGCGAACGCTTAATCATTCTGATAGGCCACAATTTTCTGGTGTCATATCTATTAGATTGTATGATATTCGTTATAAAGCGGCCGAGTAATACATATTACCCTTCGTTGAGCGTTAAAGGAGTGAAACGCGCGGCAACGACATCCATCAAGACGGCAAAGTTAAAGGTTTACGCTAGATCAAATTAGGGCCAGGCTCGCCACCGTTCCCTTTCTCCCTCTCTCTCTGGGCGTCTGGAAATAGAAAACAATTTAACATGGCTCCCATGACCAAGCGGACGACACAGAGCATCATCTAATCCTCCCTCTGCATAAGTCCCGCCATCATTTATCTCGACATGGCTCCGCAAAAATGCTAATGGTAACATTTTAGGGAAGGGGGGGGAGGTCGGGAAAAAAAATGGTCAGCCTTCAGCCCAGTTGATTTATTGCTGAGTACAGTGGGGGTCATACATTAATTTATCTCTTTAAATAAAAGGCCTGTTGTTTTCTGCATGCATAAATAAAGCACAGACAACCCCACACAAACATACACGCACGCACACACACACACACACACACACACACACACAAACTCGTGCGTGGGGCCCAAACAAAACACACTCTCACTCACGTAGACACGAATGCGCATACTTTTTTTGTGCTCGTGCCATTACACACAAACTGACACACATGCACAATGCTCAGGGTGTGGTAGGGAAAATGTCACAGTGTGTTTATCTTGCCGGGACAGATTTGATGGCTTGACAGGACCTTTGCAGGCTCCATTTCCTGCCAGGACTCGTGTGTGTGTGTTATTCTTTGTGTGTGTGTGTGCGTGCCTGTGTGAGTGCGATTGTGACGGGATTTCGTTACGCCGCCACACCACAGAAGATAGCCTAGCGTGGCGGTGCCGCGCATGACCAGAGACACATTGCATGTGACGCGGCCAGGCCGGCGGTCTGACAGGCATGTGACAGGCCCAAGCCACTGCTGAAGGACTTCTTCTTCTTGGGCTCCATTACCCCTCCAGCCACACGCCGCACACACCGGCTCCAATTCCCCCTTCACGGTCACGTGGTCGCCTGGCCGTCCAGCATACACAAAAAGCGCTGATTACCACTTCGCCAGAGATGAATCACCTGCCGAATGAGGGAGGCACACACACACAGGCATGCGCGCATGCATGCATGCATGCACACACATACCAAACAATCTTGCCACCCACATAATGAGAAGAAAAAACTACAACAATGAAGGAGGGTAGCAGAGGTGAGTGTGTGTGTGTGTGTGTGTGTGTGTGTGTGTGTGTGTGTGTGTGTGTGTGCATGTGTGACGAAGCGATATACAATCATCACTATAGTCGATCAGACTGACAAGCGCTACGGACTGATGCCAGGATCAGACAGGCAATCATAGTGTCATAAATTATTGCCGGGGCAACGCTACAAGTATGACCCCGGACCAATCATCGCTTGCAGCCTTCGCGACCTTGCGCAAGTTCATAGGTCGTCGGCGAGGAGGAGGGTCAAGAAACTGACAATCATAACCTAGAATAGTGTAACAAGCTGCTCACCGGGTTGCCGAAGTGTCTCTCTGCTATTTCTCGCCGACATTGATCTTTTTGGACTGTCATGGCACGCCTTCGAGGGGACGTCAAAGTATCTTTCTATTTGTGACCCTGTGGACCATGCGGATAACATCTTGAGTCCCATTGTTTCTATGTGTGGCCCTGTGGACCATGTGGATAACATCATGGGTCTTATTGTCTCCATTGGTTGACCTGTGGACCATGTGGATAACATCATGGGTCTTATTGTCTCCATTGGTTGACCTGTGGACCATGTGGATAACATCATGGGTCTTATTGTCTCTATTGGTTGACCTGTGGACCATGTGGATAACATCATGGGTCTTATTGTCTCTATTGGTTGACCTGTGGTCTATGTAGATAACATCATGAGTCTCATTATTCCATGCTTGGTTATTCAGGATATTAAGTTGCTAAAGCGGCTGCAATCACATTTCACATGTAACTGTTGAGTGTTGAAAAGTAGCTGTAAGCCCAACATATGACATTAAAGTATATGCACGTCCTTATTTGCATTTCAATAATAAAGCAATGAATACAAAACTACAAACTACACTCAGCGCTGGAGAAAGGTCTGGCTCTACTCACTATCATTCTGGCATAAGGGAAAAAAACGCGCCGTCTTGTTTGTATTTCTTTAACCAATCACAAATGACTTGGGGCGGCGCTAAGCCCAGGATGCAGCAACAGTGCCCTTGCAGGTATAAGCCCACCCAGAGCCTGCCATTGGGTGACTAGTACAGTCGCCCAATGGCAGGCTTGGACGGGCTTATACCAACAACAACTTACATCCGGTAAGCCTACCAGAAAGTCTAATAAGGGTCTAACAGCCTGTTGTTATTGGGAGAAGTCCACGCTACGAGGGACCAGATGGGACCCGATTTGGTTTGACTTTAGTTTACGGTATAATGAGCAACAAATGACCCTTTAAGAAAGTGAAACTGTGAAATAAAGGCCGAATGAATGTATTCTCTGAGCACTGAGCTCTCTGTGTTTTGTCTGACTATTATAAAGGCTATGACGGTATAATATGGCACCGTCTAATTACAGCCTGTGTTGTCTAATTAAGATATCATAGGCCCATGTTAAATGTGGTGTCTAATTACACCATTATTTCTTAGTAAAGGTAGAATGGCGTCTAACTGGCATATATTGGCTCTGCTATGGCATTGTATTTGATTTCTAATAGACTATGGCCTTGTAAAAGGGTGTGTTAGGATCTCCTATTTGGTTTCTAAATACAGTATTATTTGGTATAATAGTGTCCAATTATAGTATTTTTTTGGTGTAATACGGCTTTATATGCGGTTTCTAATTACAGCATAATGGTGTATGGTGTCTAATTAGGGTATAACTGTGTTTGTTTACTGTCTAATAAAGAACACATTATTTCTATCCATGTTTTTGTCTAATTTGATACAAAATACAGCTTATTACGTCTCATTAGTGTACCGTAAAATAAAGTGTGAGCTGAATATATAGCACTGTATCAAGTTGTAAGGTACTATTATGCTACGATCATGTATTCATGAGTTTCAGCTGGTTAAACTTAGTATTTATGTGAAGAATAATTTGGTTTAGCTTAGGGGTGGCGCTAAACCAATGGCTAACCTTCAATCCGCATTCTGACCAAATCAGGCGTTGCGGCGAAAATGCCCGTTCTCCCGTTTATTTGAATGGGGGTGGTGCGTTGGGGCTGCGGCGGTGGGGACCGCAGGGGACGCTGGGAAAAAAAACCCAGGGCCCTGCGGCGAAGAGTAAAAAAAACAGTCTCAACTTTTGGAGAAATGCAACCTGACCCCGCCCAACCTGACCTCGCCCGCAGGAAGAAGAACCGCGTTTCTCATGTAGCATTGTAGCACTCTGCTGTTTACCGAGCAAAGACGGATGAGACTGATCGCCGCCATGATGTCCATTCCAGAGACAACCTTGCCATGAGAGAGAGTACAAAGACGTGGATTGCCGCGCGGTCGCTTGGCTCACGCAGTGACACTCCCACACCGCCGCACACCCCTGGTTGGTTTCATTGTTCAGGGGATGGTTAGTGATGGTTGGTGACGGCTAGGTCACGGTTGACTCAGGTCATGTGAGTGAGGGCAGCTATGCCAGTGTTTGTATCAGGCTCATTAGCCATGTCAGCCTCTGACTTCTATGCGTTCAATGTTAGCGTCGCCGTTCGTGTATTTGTCAGTGATGCAGCATTTTTAAATAAAATCACCGAAATGCGAATTTCAACGCCTGGCATGAAGCTCAATTGGACCACAAGATGACATTTCCCTATGACAGCGTGTGTGTGTGTGTGCATGTTTGTGTGTGTGTGCATGTGTGTGTGTGTGTGTGTGTGCATGTGTGTGTGAGCATGTGTGTGTGTGTGTGTGTGTGCATGTGTGTGTGAGTGTGAGAGAGTGCTTTGTGTGTGAGTGGCAGGGGGAACATGGCAGCAGTGATTATCCAAAGGGAAGTGTTTACTGATGTTTGTTCACTCTGCCAGTCCAGATTTTCTTCTCTTGTCGTATTGTCTTTTCTCTGGCATTTTCTTAAAATATTTATAAAAACCGCTGCTTTACGATGGCAGAGTGTAAGTGATTGCAGAGGAAGAGGAGTGGGATGGGAGGGGGTGGGGGGAGATGAGAGGAAGAGTGCAGAGAGGATGGATAAAGTGTGATGTCTCATCATGAGACATCACACGATGTTTCATCATTGAAAACCTCTTTTTTGGGTCATCTTTACGATTTCTGTGATTTTGTTTTGACAGCATTACGTTCATTATGCCCCTTTTTTCATTCAAATTATTTCACTATGTTTATGTTGAACATGTTTCTTGAAGTGATTCACGTTGCGACATGCGACACCCAGTGTGCTAGAGCCATCAAGGGTGATAGTTCTCTGAGGGATGTGCTGGTAGAAAACCAAATAATTATCCAATTATCTCATCTATCGTGCGTATTACCTTTTATCCCTGCTTTTGCTCCCGTCATTACATCATTTCCTCTTATAAATTATTAATTATTTTTCTTCTTTCTCTTCGCATGCTATCTCTCGCTTGTATAATGAAAGCATGATTGGACATTGGTTAAACGCTGCGAAGCGACTGTTTTTTTTTTTGACAGTGGGCTAACAAATCTCGTCTGTAGTACGAAAGATATGAAGTACAGTAAAGAATATATGAGGAGTGGAATATTCCCCAGGCGTTCCTCGCTATGCGGTGTGAAATGTCACAAGCCATGCCATTTGAAGTCATGATCTGATTTGAGTCATGTGAATAGGATGGCATCGCTCAAAAGGAGCCATTAGAGAGAGAGAGAGAGAGAGAGAGAGAGAGGGGGGAGGGAGAGAGAGAGAGGGGGGAGGGAGAGAGAGAGAGAGGGGGGAGGGAGAGAGAGACACAGCGAGACATGTAAGTACAAAAAGTGAAGAATAATTATTATGGGGAATAATACATGAAGGAAAAAGACAGATAAATGCGCGACACGGGGTTCTTCATGGGTCTTTCATGAAGGTTTATGATGTGATGCCGCCCCTGCCGCTAGGATTGGGTGCGCTCCTGAATAACAGATGGGAAGCGTTTCAATGACATGTACTTGAAATACATACTTTAAGTACTTTTGGGTATTTTGTAATTTGTATTTGACCTAAGTAAGAGAAAAAAAATAGATGTAATTTCTGTCTAGATACATTATAAATAGACACATAGTATTTTTGTATTTAAAATACTGAAAAACTTTATTTGATTCGGAAAATGATTATGTTTATAATTCTTGTTGTAAGCATCAGCCTTATTTAGTAGTTTTGAATGTTCAAGTGTGTCGCATGACTTGATGCGTGTCATGGTGACGTGCTGGATGCATGCTTTTGATGGCGCCGAACTGCCTGATCGCCGCGCTGCACAGTTTGAGACCTGCATCTACGTACCGGTAATTAGAAATGTATGTGCATGTAACCCATTGAAAAATTACAAAATAAAGCAAAAAATTATAATATCATTTTACTGGGCTTAAGAAAACAAGTGAGGGCGTGACTTCTAGCTAACTAGTTAACTGATTTAGCTAGTTAAGGAAACAAAGTTGTGCAGTTGTTGCAGTTGCCTACTAGCTAACAGCTGTCTCCAGGCATAAACCTGGAGTAATTCTTGCTTTTTATTTTTGTACTTTCATTTTATCATTTTTATTTTGTCACTTCATGACAAGTCAAACTTTAGAAGGTGATCTATGAAACCCGGCATCACCACTACCCTTGGGTGTTGGAAGGGAAATACTTCACCTATGTGTCAATGTATGTCGCTGCCTCACATTTTAAAACGCATTTAAAATGACGGCACCCGGAGAAACTGGGGGGAAAATGTGACACACAGAAACGTGCTCACCACTAGTAGACAAACAAAACTTTCTCAACCAAGACCAGTTGCACAGTTGACTCACTCATTACATCATTCATCATGCATCATCAGGCATGCACCCGCTATCAATAATTGAACAGAAATAATTCACTGAATTAGTGTGAGTCCTGACCCATGGTGCCGATGTTATGTCCCAGAGATCGCTATGTCGAAGAATCGATGAAGACTTATACACAGCTTATATTGCAAATATTTCTGCAATTGCGTGCATACAGTTTCCCAGTCCACACACTTACGACAGCATTGCTGAGCTTTTAGAGGAGATACGCATATATACGTGCATGTATATTACATATAGCTGTACTGCATGCATATGCAGTATATGCATGCAGCTGTAGGCTAAAATGCACATATGTCGATGCTACTACTGATCATTAGCCCTACCGCTTAGACATGTCATGTAAATGTGCGTTACTGTTTGTTCTTCTATCGACGGTAGCTCTTCGCTGCATCGTTTCACGCCATGGTACGTCTGGATGAACGAAAGTCGAGAGCAAGAAGAGACACTGGCTGTATGAGGACCACCGCCCCCCCCCCCCCCCCGCCCCTCCTTTGTGAAGCAGGCCGAGCTGTTCTCATTTCACGCTTCCCAACGGCAAACAGAAAACATCCGAGTCCGACTGGCGGAGGAGCCAAATGAAAAGAGAGGGACGAAGAAGAAGTTAATTTCTGTCGGAGTCTTGTTTAATTTGCCGCCCCCCTGGGCAACGAAAACTCGACCGTATGTTGCTGTCTGAGGAGGTGGTGGTGGTGGTGGTGGTGGGAGGCGGGGGCGGCCATGTTATTCTGGTAGGGATGGAGAGGGGGGGGGGGGGGGGGGGGGGGGGGGCGCGGTTATGAGTAAATAAAAACAAAGGAATTGGGTAAACTATAGACGTTTAATTTAATAATACCTGCAGTGCTTTCCCCAAAGAGAGAGCTTCAAAGCCTGGACATGAATACATCAAAACCCACTCACCCACCGCCCACTGAACACACACACACACACACACACACATGCTGCGCTGCACGCACACACACACACAGACACCAGTAGCATGCACGCACACACACACACACACATACACACACACACACACACACACACACCAGTAACATGCACGCACACACACACACACACGCCGCGCTGCACGCACACACACACAGACACCAGTAGCATGCACGCACACACACACACACACACACACACACACACACACATACACACACACACACACACACACACACACACACACACACACACATACATACGCACAGACACCAGTAGCATGCACGCACACACACACACACACACACACACACACACACACACACACACACACACACACACACACACACACACACACACACAAACAAACACACACACACACACATACATACACACAGACACCAGTAACATACACACAGACACCAGTAACATGCACACACACACACACACAAACACATACATGCACACAGACACACTACACACACACACACACATCGCACACACATGCAGACACACACATCGTACACGCATGCAGGTGTGCACATGCACGTACACACACCCACACACATGCTAAGGCACACATGCATGTGGACTCTCACACACACACACACACACACATAGACAGCTGCCACCCACACACACATCCCCTACCAAGACAGCACGCACGCCAACCTGGAGGAGCTAATGCCTGCAGGTCTCCAGGCGATCCGACACCTCAGGGGAGTCACGGCGATAACACAAACTCTTTCTTCAAACTTCTGGCTGCGGCGGCTCCCAGCGGACACACAAACAAAAGGCCCGCCTTTATCTGCCTTTATCTCATTAACCACTCTATAACTCGCCTAATTGTTTACGCAGGGATTTAAAAGACTATCCCACCCAAGGTTTAACACGTTTTTTAGACAGTGTGTGTGCGCGTGTGTGCGCGTGTGTGTGCGTGTGTGCACTTGCGTACACCTCAAAAGCACACCTCCTGTGAGGAGGGTGCTGTGTGTGGCGCATTGTTGTGGAGACTTAAGATGTGTTTTAATTAGGATGTGTACTGCAGTGAAGCATAATAAGATAGTGGCGAGAGATTAGGACAAACAAAAGGCCTCTCTCTCCATTCGTCTCTTTGTTGTCCCATCCCTCTTGCCGTACTTAGCCCTCTTGCCGCCTTTTGTCACAGGAACACAGTGGTTTTAATGCCCTCTATAATCTCCAGCTTGGAAAGTGTTTTATTCTGAATTAAAGGTACCGCAGATAACAATTCAAAATGATTGGATTCCATTAGCTGCTTTGTTTCTGATTGGTGTACTCCCATGGGTATGAGTGTTTGTGGCAACAGTAATTCAAAATAATAAAAAAAGAAAGAAATAAAACCTAAATGTTAGGTTTTTTTTTTGCACTACATATTTCAGAGAACCTGCCCTGAGGTCGGTTGAATAGCAAACAAATCCAAGCAGCACTTTATCAGTCATTTTAACACATTTTAGGAACACATCCACCAGACATTATTTTGACATGAGGATTTGAATTCAAGAATCATGTACATCTGCAGTACCTTCAATAGCATTGTAATTATGTTCAAAGTTTTAAAAACATGTTTCAATTAAAAATATGTCCAGTGAAATTCTTATGAAATGGCAAAGGTCAGGCAATTAAAAAAACACACACAAACACACTAGCAGTGATAATACATTTACCAAAAGTAGCGTAGGTAGTAAAGGTACAAAGTCAAATACAAAAATTTGGAAGCATCCCACACACACCGCCGACCCCCAGCGACCGTAGCGACCGTAGCGACACCGTAGCGACCGGCCTCTTCACGTATTTCCGGGGGTGATGAGCTAAGAGTCATGGGTCAAGAGCAAATGGCGTTTATATGCGTTTTTATTTTATTTTAAATGGACACCGACGTCATTCTTTAAGCTATCGACACAAAACTTGGTACACATGCTCAATAGACATGTCCTCTATGTGCATACCGACTATAATTGGATAAATAATTGATAAACTAAATAATTGGATTTCTGCATGACTGCCATTTTCTATTTATTTTTTTATCCATACGGATATTTTAACCGGACATGTCTATTGAGCATGTGTACCAAATTTGGTGTCGTATGGAGTTGACAGACTTTCGCTGTACAGAAAATGATATCCAGGTGGACCTGGATATAATGTTATACATGTTCAGCATGTGAAATAAGGCCCATAGGCAGCAACTTCTGAGCTCTTGTTAAAGTGCCCCCTATGGGCGCAGTGGCACCAAACGTTTTGGAGACCCGCTTACCGGGGATACGCATGTTTTTCATGTATGAAAGCTTTTGAGCAATCACTGGCTGAGCTATAGGCGTTACACATGAAAAATTCGAATAAGGAATCCCCTAGAATGACAACAGGTATCCACAGTGAATACCGACATATGAGATGCATCAAGTGTGCAGGTCAAAAACTCCAGCACAGGAAATGCGCAATCAAATTCGATCGGTACAATATTTTATTCATTTCCACGCTTTTAACCACCTGATCCCACAGACTCGGTTGCCCCCGCCCCCCCCCCCCCCCCACACCCATCCTGTTTTCGGTCGAACATGATATTCATCTCATCCGGACCCTCCTCTCCATCACCCCCCCCCCCCCACCACCACCACCCCCGCTCTGGCTCATCCTATCTGTCCATCCACCCGTCGTTCCAGCTTTGATCTTCCCACCTCCCACCAACATCCACTCACTCCAGCCCTCAGGCCCTCTCCCTGCACCCCCCCCCCCCCCCCCGCCCATCTACTCCTACCATCAATGCAATGTCCACCCATATGCTCACGAACCACCCCCCCCCCCCCTCCCCCCCCACATCCTCCATCAAAGTTCAACCCCCCTCTCCCCCCCGTTTTTCCCAGTATGCTCGGCTGTTTTGACCGTCGTCGTTCCGGTGAAGCAGTGAGTGCTCCCAGGGTACTTATTAGTGCAAAGCTTTTTAATTACTGTTGGCTAATCGATGGCCACATTACCAGTTGGGTCCCGATTGCCCGGTTACCATAGTGATGGATCACCTGTGGGAGTCCGCGGCTGCCGTCCCCAGAACACGGATAGTGATGACAGCCGTGGCCACAAATGCAAAAATAGCTCAAGTGGAAAGTTCAGGTATGCAGGCGGACCGGGTGGATGCAATGGAAAGTAGTAATAAAGGTTAAAAATGAAAGCGCCACTTCTCGGCAACACGCTGAGAGAAACCATTAGCTTAAAGACCTCGCTAGCGTTGCATTGCTCTGGCGTACCTGAGGCTGGTATGTGTGAACGCACAAAACCTGTGGGTACTAGAGGCTACCAAAAAAGAAATCTTAAGGGTAAACCTGCTGCACGTCTCGCGACGCCTATCTCACACCGGCAACTGCCGATGCTCCTGCAAGGAGCTTGTGTGCACCCAGTTGCAACCGGTTGGTAGCCAAGGCCTCAGTTGAGCCAACCCTGAAAGGGGGCGGGGCTAGTTGCACATTGATTCAGGGAAACCTCCTCTTAGAGGAGAAGCACTGGGGGTGAAACAGAGGTCCAGTGGAGTGCGTCTGGGGTATTGAAGGACACCATTCATCGGCAAAATGGGGGGCTATTAAGAATGTGCCTACAAAAAGGTTTTGTATGATGTACTCATGTGATTATTTTAGCCAGCGTCCCCCGATGCTGTTGCTCTGTATGGCCGTATATAATAACCTTTTTTTATAATACTCTTATACCATATCACTTCGACACAAAGAAATAATATATTTACTCTTTGTACGAATCCTAATCATTTTTCTAAAGATATTGTAATGTATTTCTTTCTTATTATTTCTCACACAAATGATTTGTTTCAGTCTAAACGGTGTCCAACATGTTTCAAATGTATGTACTTGGTATAACACTATACACCAACGCATGAGATCATCGTTGGATGCACGTGCCTAAGAGTAACTGTGCGTTCACACCGAAAGCGCACAAAGAGGAAAGTTAAAAATCCTCCAACTTTATGTAAATGAGCTATGATGTGTCTAGGAGGGAAAGGTCTCGTGTCTCGTTCTGCTGTCGTCCCTCGGTCAGATCTGTCCAAGAGAACAACCCGCGTAACTTTAGTTCCTACCAAACATTCGTTCCAAGACGTCGCTGGAAATGCTGATTGCTGCCGTAGCAGAACACCCAGTCCTCTATGATTTGACAACATTACATTTGGCAAAATCTGTGTTTATTTGGGATGATCATTTCCGTAAATATGATTGGGGAGTAAGTAAGGGATAATGCCCGACGAGGTGTCCATTAACATAAATGAATGGACAACGCGGAGGCGTTCCTCCGCGAAGTATCATGGTCACTTACGAAAGAATGAAATATTTAATCAATTAATAATACTTTAATGTGTTTTAGAGTTAAAATCGTGAGGGTTTTTTTATTTTTACAAGTCGAGCGGACTATTTAATAGCGTCTACGTCTTTCCTAGGTGTAAATAAACACTTTTTAACCTACACCCTCCAACCAATCAGAATCGAGTATTCACCCAGACCATGATATAATTGGGGAGTAATTCTGTTTTTAATGACTTTATCAAGTAACTTTCCATCAAGTAACTTTCCGTGATCAACGATGTCGGTAAATGGGCTGTGCTACAGCAGTAGTTGCGTGGCGGTGTTTAGCACGTGTGGCGCGCTGGCCCTTTAAATTTAGAAGCAAGAACGAACATTCTGAACGGGGACAAAAGCGACGAAAGCTACTTAGGTGCAGGGCCGGATCAGTAACCCCAGTCCAGAGGCCCGACGGGGGGGGGTGCGCGCGCGATCGTAATCCACCCCGGACCTACGACCAACGGCGGGGGTGCGCGCGATCGTGACACACACCGGACCTACGACCGACGGGGGGGTGCGCGCGCGATCGTAATCCACCCCGGACCTACGACCAACGGGGGGGGCGCGATCGCAATACAGCCCGGACCGACGACCGACGCGCGGGGGGGGGGAGGGGGGGGGCCCAGGCCAGCTTGCGGCCCCAAGCAATTGCTTGGTTTGCTTGCCTTCATGCGACGGGCCTGCTTGTGCCCTCACTGCCCTGGGCCCTTTAGATGTCGTGGGCCCCTGGGCAATTGCCCAGTTGCCCATATGGTTAATCCGGCCTTGCTTAGGTGGAGTGGACAAGGCGGATTCCTCTTTGTGCGCTTTCGGTGTGAACGCACAGTAAGAGGTAGCTTAGTAACACATGGCACCTGGGGCCCACTAAGTCAGCAACTTTCTGAGGTATAAAAACAGAAATGCAGATTTAGCAAGATATTACGCCCACGTGATTTTCCCTATAAAAGGGGGGAATCGAAGGAGTAAGAAGGGGGTGCGGGAGTGAAAAGGGAGTGATAGGGAGTGATTTTCTTTTTCTGATACGTTTTTCCGTGGACCAAGAAGGAAGAAAGGACAAATGACCCGTGTTGCCATCTCCTTCCAGGAGAGGATAACCACCTCTGAAAACGTCTGAAACGGTAATCTCTTTTTGATTTCATACTATTATCCTAATAAATACCTCAAAGGGCTTGGACTGAAGACATCTCTGAAATCTTCCGGTGCTTAACCACCCTCACTACAGTAGACACACCCAAATAAACAAGCTTTAAGGTCAAATAAAATAGACCGATAGAACTCATCTTTACCATCGGGATAAAACTTAATACCGGGTTGTGCACAAAATAGCACTGCGAAGGGCTCTTACCCCGACCGTTAGAGAAGAATAAAACCCTGGACTAGATGAAATATCGAGATGTAGCGCTGGTTTAGGTCTGGCCGCTAAACAGGGAGATTGCTAATCAGTAACTAATGTCCAAACGCAGGAGGAAAGCAAGAGTTCTAGTGTTTTTATAGAAAGCTCTTGGATCACACACAGCACTAGCCAACCCACTGCAATCTTTGTCATCGCATTCATAAAATATTTCACATAATTTCGTACGCACTGATTTGCATTAATGAAAGATAATCTGAACGCCTTTGAAGTTTTATTCTGTCCTCTGGGAGCAGGGGAGAAGCTTACACATTCACACAGCAACTGACACACACACACACACACATCACTCACACACACACACACACACACACTTGCATGTGCACACACATACCAATGCACACATAGGCACACACACACACACACACTAATCTGATGTTTCTGCTTGGCATACATAATGAGGGCTCTTTGCACCTGTATCTCCCCTGCCTCTTAATCCTTCCATAGCCTGACCCCCCCAAGAGACTTGAGAGCACACACACACGGCCGCACACACACACCCACACAATATCTCCTGTACACAAACGCGTGTAAATGATCTATCTGTCGCCCTCTCTCTCTTGCATATTCGGTCTCTCTGTCTCTCTCTGTATCTCGTTCTGTGAGTGCGTCTCTCTCTCTCTCTTTATTTGCGAAATTCACAATAATAACTCTTGACAATAAGGACGTTAATCCCAAGCCTCTCTTATTCTTACTACAATAATAGTCTCCTTATTGAGCCCTTTATAATATAAAACAGAAGCCTTTCAATTCCCTCCATGCCATCCGGACTACTTGGCTACTGCAGCCGACGGCGCAGTGGGCAGCCCACAATGCGAAGGGACCAGTGCCTTGATCAAGGGCCCGGGGCAGGAGTCGTACCCCTACCACGCGTGTCTTATGGTGCGCCAGGTCTCCCAGAGTAAACCTGCCATGTGAACGACGCAGGCAGTACATGAGAACTGCACATACAGTAGGTCCTGACTAGTTCAACTGTGGTCCTGGCTGGCTCAACTGGGGTCATGAAATGGAGCATGGAGTTAACGCTGCCAAGGGGTTCGATTCCCACTGGGACAACCCATGCTACAAACGTATGCACTCGTAAGACGCTCTGGATAAAAGCGTCACCAAACGGCGCCTACACAGCAGCAGCAGCCACCAGCCACCAGGCCATGTTGAGCCCAGGGACGTTGTAACGCGCGAGACATCAAAGCGAAACAAACCCACGAGCCGCTGTGCATTTACATAACACAGCATACAGACGCATACACTCCCCTAAACAAAACGTATAAAAATAGACGCACACACCAACGACGGACCCCCCCCCCCCCCCCACACACACACACACACACATGCACACACAGACCCCAGGGGTTCGATACGGTCAGATCAAACACAGTTCAGGTGTCTGTGAGGGATTAAAAGAAGGAGCGATGCTGGGCTGCAACAGCTGCACTCTGATTAATCCTATATTCGAGGGACGGCGGCGGCCATCTTCTCCAATAAGACGCAGCGGCGGTGATCAAGGCCCACTGCGGCAGAACAAACAGGCCTGCTTAGCGAGTCTGTCTGTTCGGGACGGCAACAAGGACGAGCCGTATTCACCTTCATCCCAGTCGGTTATCCTGAGCTAACCCCCGACAACCGGCGTACACCACACACACACACACACACACACACACGCGCGCGCGCGCGCGCACACATCAGCAAACGTACTGCAGTGCACGCATCATCACACACACACACACACACACACAAATGTGCATAGAAATAGACTGTATGCACACACATATACAAAACTTGCACAAACACATGCATGCACGCACACACATGTAGACATGTAGACAATTACAGACACGCACACACACACACACACACACACGCAGACATCAAACATACACTGGGGAGAAATGCCTTTTCCAAAAAAAAAACAACCAAATAATAGCAAAAGCGAATATAACAGAGGGAACTGTTTGTCCCTGGCACACGTCTGCCTTTTAAAAACTGGAACACGGATTAGTGCAATAAGTTCATTAACATGCACGCGGGTACCAACCATAGACGGAGACAGTGTGACTTGGAGAGAGAGCGAGAGAGAGAGAGAGAGAGAGAGTCACTCAGAGGCAGAGGGAAGAGTGGGAGGGTGGTGATGGTGGTGATGGTGGGTGGGTGGGTGGGTGGCTGGGGGGGGGGGGGAAACTCATAACACACATCAAAGCCAGAGCGAAAGCCTGCCCCTCTCCACTGATGCAACCCAAAGTCGTGCCACCAGAAAAAAAGAAAAAAGAAAAAAAAAAAACAGTGCCGGCTTTCAAGGAAACGCCTGATTTAGACATCTGAGTTGAGTTTGAGTACCAAATGTGAAAAACTCTCATGCCTGTCCTCACAGTGTGGTATGACCTTGACAATGATGCAATGCTAGCTAGGAGGGAGGCCGGGGGTGGGGGGGGGGGGGGGGGGGGAGAGGGAGAGAAGGAGAGATGTGGGAGAGAAGAGGGGGAGGAGAGGAGGGAGAGAAGAAGAGAGGGGGGGGGGAAGAGCAGGTGAGAGGAGAGGAGGAAGGAGATGAGGGAGGAGGTAGGGGGAGAGGAGAGAGGAGGATGGGGAGGTAGGGGGAGGAAGAAGAGAGATGGTGTTGTGAGAGTTTTGTTTTGGGGGGCAATGCTCTATCTTTTTTTGTGGTGTGTGTGTGTGTGTGTGCGTGTGTGTGTGTGCGATCTCATTACCTGACTGTGTCTGAGGGGTGCTCACAGTGCACTAGTGGGTCGGCATTACGCTGATTAAAGTAGAGAGGGAGAGATAGGTGGCGGCAGGGGGGGGTGCTAAGGAGGGGTGCTAAGGAGAGTTGGGGGGAGGGGGGTGTGTGTGTGATGGGGTGTGGGTGGGGATAGGATGGAGGAGGAGGTGGAGGCGGGGTGGAGGTTGGGGGGGGGGGGGTGACGTCTGCACTTATTGGTATTAAAGGGTAAACTTTCAAAGGCATCCATCACAGGAGGAGAAAGGTAAACTTTCCAGTCAATGTTGCCTGAGCCCATCACTTTGAGGCGGCCCTGACAAATGAATGGCACGCAGGGGAGGAAAAGTAGCGGTTGGGAGGAGGACACCCGGTACAAAATAAACACATTCCCCTTGGCCTGCGACCGGTGTCGTTAAAAGAGCAAATAAATATACAGAAAATGTTTACATATTGGATAACCGTCAGCTTCGCGGCCTGATGGAGCGCCGTCTTTCCAAAACCCAGGAGCCAGACCTGGGGCGCATGAATCACAACCAAGTGGACACCATTGGCAGCTGTCATGTCACAATGCAGGCAGCCGGAGCGGTGTCAGCAACAGTAGGCACAATGACACTCGTGTCGGGTGATACACACACACACACACACACACACACACACACACACACACACACACACACACACAGTATGCATAAAGACAAATGCACACATACACACACACACACACACACACACACACACACACACACACACACAAATACACAGTAAATTAGGTCTGCTGTTACCTGTAGCTTCAGGAAACAACATAATTAGCTAAATTGTGTGAGAAAGCCGATGAGCCCGCCTGCATCCGGAGCGCCGCCTGCTGCTGAGGTCAACCTCAGATGAACCGTGACTGGGACTTTAACTACAGATCGCTGCCGGTTTGCTTCAGTCTGAAGAACACAACGACGTCATCCGAATACAAAGGAGATCAGATCATGGGCATCTTTTAATTGGAAAAAGTTTTGTTTTTTTTCTCATTAAAATAGTTTCTGCTGTCGTCAATGTTAATATTTATACGTGCCCCACTCAAATAATCACTGTGGAATCTGTGTGTGCGTGTGTGAGTGTGTGTGTGCGTGTGAGTGTGTGTGTGTGTGCATGTGAGTGTGCCTGTGTAATACACACACTGAAAACTAATCAGACTGAGGAATCTGTGTGTGTGTGTGTGTGTGTGTGTGTGTGTGTGTGTGTGTGTGTACAGACACACACACACACACACGTTATCTTATAGGGCTTATTTAAATGTAATT
The DNA here is from genome assembly GCA_030340625.1 of Merluccius polli. Classification (NCBI taxonomy): domain Eukaryota; kingdom Metazoa; phylum Chordata; class Actinopteri; order Gadiformes; family Merlucciidae; genus Merluccius; species Merluccius polli. Next base: position 7,052 of record JAOPHQ010000092.1, on the reverse strand, counting down.
ATATGGGACAACGTCTACATTATCCCAAAATGATTAATCTAAATTGTGTGTATTTATATTGAATTTACAGATACACATACGTACATACATATATAGATGTACGCATTTCGGGAGTAAATTATAGATTATCTTCTGAATTATGATGAGCAGCCTCGTATGTCTTGTTTTCTAATAATTTGATATACAGACATTATGCAGGGAGCCAGGAACACACACACACACACACACACACACAATATAACAATTAAACAATACAGAAACAATTGACAACTATTTGTAGAAGAAATAAATCTCAGGTGCTCACACACGCACACACACACACACACACACACACACACACACACACACACACACACACACACACACACACACACACACACACACACACACACACAGCAACATGGGGGGAGGGCTACTAGGTTCAGGATATAATGAAGATCTGGTTTTTACTGTCCTTATGAACATGTCAAGATGCCAGTATCCATAGGATCATGCAAAGTTTGCTGAGATTTTTCTGAGAAATACAAATCGGCTACAATGCAATTAGCCTTGTGAGACCATCCTGAACTCGCAAGTTCACATTCTGTTTTCCTCAGATGGGCCGGTCTGGCCTCCAGCCCGCTGAAAAAGTCAAAATGATGGGACCCATCAGCGCTAGGGGAAGGTACCAATCAGCGCAAGGGGGAGGTACCAATCAGCGCCGGGGGAGGGAGTTTCATTTTAACACTAACAAGGGGCGCAGCTGGGCTTTTTTTTTTTCGTGGAGCAAAATATGATTGTTTTGGTTGCAAAGACAACCAAACCCGTCGTATAGTTTTGCACAAATCAGCATGAAAACTTATCAACAAAGGGACCACGCCCAGTGTGTATCATCTCCATACTAGATGTGTTTGGTGTTTGGTGTTTGTGTAATGGCTGTATAAATGTGCACTGAATGGGAAAGACAAACAATATGCGTTAAAATCGCACTCTAATTCACTTTCTTTAATGTTTTGAGGAAATGCATTTGAAATAGGGGGAACGTGTCAGGGGGCGCATTCATTACAATTTGGACTTGGAGCCAGCAACATCGTGTCCGTTTCATTTATTCAGGTTATACCAGTGGTTGTAATATGTTTAACTGTGTGCATATGTTTTCTGTTACAAGGAAGACACTGATTGTAAAATATCTGTGTCAAAAGTCATTTTAGCAAGTGAATGTATTTAGCCCAAACATGAAAGCGTTTCGTATTTTTGTATTGTATATTTAAAATAGCAATGTCGACGTGTTACAGTAACAGTGTTACATGTGTAAAATGCATAACTACTTTATGTGTAAGTTAAGAGTAAAGAGTATTAAAGTGTATTTAAAGTTAAAGGCAAAAACTTCAAAAGGAGCGGTATTTGACAACGCACGCCTATTATACCGTTTGTTTAAAGGTGCAGTACGTATGTGTTTAATTGTGTAGTTTCTTAAGGGGACAATACATATTTGTTAGTTGTAGTTTGTTAAAGGGAACCCCGGCTATGTCGACTTGTAGTTCTTAAAAGATAAATGTTAGTATCAATTATTATAAAGTGATATAAAAAACCGTCCTAATGTCTTCGTTTTTCTAAAATTTATAAAAAATAGTTTAACTCGTAGGCCGCCATTGTTGTTAACGTCTGGGTAGTGACGTCATATGGTTGCACTTGCCGGCTTCGGAAACCCTGTTGAGACTAGCGAACTTATTATTTTCCCAATATACGGCTCTGGTTGAGACTATACAGCGACATAAACATGTAATCTATTCAGCCTTTTCAATTTGAACCCGAGCGAAACAGCCTCCACGACCGGGAGAGTGCTGCCCTTCCCAATCGGAACCGGGTCACCAATAGGTAGCCTCAAAGCTCGATAGCCGGCGGCGCTGTCCGGGTTGCTGATCCTCCTGCCGGTCAGCTAGGAGCAGCTACGGAGCTGTCCAGATTGCTCAGTGGTCCCGCCTTATTAGATAGCCTACCTTATTTTGCACATGTATACATTTGTTGACATATCTATAGAAAGACCATGTTATTTTTCTATATCAATAGTAGGATGTTTGTTGTTTATCTATTAGCTTCAATCAGTAATTCAAGTCCTCAGATGAAAACCCACAAAAGTTAATGTTAAGTATTAAAAAGATGAATGCTCTGGTTGCAGGTCTTACAGATATGCCTCATATCGGCAGTTTACATGGTGGATACATGGCAGACTAGAGAGAATAATCCGCAGTCATTCCTGCATGTGCAGTTACCAAAATAAGAAATGTCTACCCAGAACCAAGTGGAATCTATACAGGGTTTGAGGATGTAGATATTGATGATACAGAAGTAGATGAATCACGGAGAGATTTCAATTAAACATTTAAAACATTTTAATGCATTTCATCATGAGCACTTTAATGTCTTGCAATGTTTAAACAACTTTTCTGTTTCAGTTATGCAGGGTTCTAGAATTTAAAATTAAAGCCAATGTGGATGTAAAAAATGCTGGTGTGCACATCATATGTGTATAATCATAGACAATCACAATCATAGACATAATCACAATCATAGACACGTACAACTGGCACAAGGGGTCGGCGGCGATGTCGGCTACCCACCCGACCCGTCTTGAAACACGGACCAAGGAGTCTAACGGCGCAATGAAAGTGAGGGCGCGCCGGCCGAGGTGGGATCCCGGCCCCCTGTTTATCTGTTTCGGAGCCTATTCTCTTAATGTTGCGGATCGTTTGTAACTTCATTGCAATTTAATTCAATGTACTGTCGTTCTATTTTCCATAACCGTTGTGTTATAATGATGCTATAGGTTTAGGTATACGTTTAGGCTCCTTATGTGAGAAAATTGTCGGGAAAGCATTTGATTGTAGTCTTCGTTTATACCCAGCCGCTCCGACGAGCTCTTTCAGCAGTTGTTTTCGACTAAAAGCCTCAAATGCGTCGGGAGAAAAATGTTGTGAACACAGCCGCGGATCTTGTGGAAATTGTGTCCGTCCACAGGCATCTTCCCACTTCTTTCTCATCTTCTTGTCAGTAGGAAAGCGGTGTAAACTCACATCACTCCCCTTGTTGCCTTTTGACTGGAAGTCGCACCCAAAAGCAGCACAATGTGGCATTTTACTTAACTCTTAAAAACTTTTACTCTAACTACGCGGGTAAACAAGCACTAACGTCAATAGCTATTCTACCAAGCGCAACCATTCTACGTCATCGATCCCATAGTGCATTGCGTGCGGATTACATGGCGGCGTACGTAGGTCAAAATATGTACTACATATTATATCTTTTTTAAAGAAATGGCAATATTTTATGTGCTTCTAACAACATATTTTACTACAAGAGAACAATAGTGGCGTATTAGGGCCTACAAGTCTACATAGCCGGGGTTCCTTTTAAATAGAAAATGCATACATTTTCATTGGTGTTTGATTTTAACGGTGTGTATATTTTCTGTTGTGCATTGTTTTTGATGTGTGATGCAGACAATTATGTGTTGTGAATTTTGGTGAACATGTAGCATATGTATAGGGTTAGGGTTAGTAAGGGTTAGGGTTAGTTATGAAGTCCCATGTCATAACTTTAATTCAATATTGGTGACCACAAGACCGAAACAAACCTACCTCCTTCAGTGCTACCATAAAATGGCAGCAGGCAGGAGGCGTGTCTTTGAGTCAATGACACGCCCCTCTGCCCCTGTCTGCAGACAGACCCTTCCCTTCTCCCTGCTCTGGAAAAATAGTGAACCCAAAATCGTGGGTTTTTTGTGTTTTAAACGTCTAAGTATGTCTTCTGTGATCTTCAACAAAGTAGTATATGCCATTTTGTCGCTGTTACTAAAAATAATTGCGTCATTTAGAGAAAACAGGTGCAAAATCCTGTTTCGACCGGCCAGTTTGTGACTGCCAAAGTTTGGCGTTGATCGGTCGATTTGTCTCGAAGGATTGCTACTTTAAAGTCTCTCCGAAAATCCAAAATCTGACAGACTTAAAATTGTCTCATTGACTTTTTTGTTCAGTATGGTTGGTTGCGCCTGTGCATCAAGTACTGACTGCTATTTCTAGGACGCCGTTAGTGGGAGGTATGAACTGTTTATAGAATAGATTTTCTAACTAATGGGAAATTGACCAAATGTTAATACGTTTAAAAACCTACAAACACTATAAGACTACCTTAAGACTTAGGAAAGGCTGAAATTAGTGTTAAGTCAGGATATAACATATTCCACTGAAGAGCATAATATTGTTTGCGTGCTTTTCTAAAATAATCTGTAAAGTAAGCTGTACATGCGCATATAAACCAGCATAATGAAAGTAATATACTGCAGGCATATAGATACAGAATGAAGGTCTCACATTTCTAGATTGTAGCTTAACAGCCGTGATTGATTTGGACGCCACTACGCAGAAACATACAGCTCTGTAGCGTCTTCCATCAAACAGATGACTATGCAGTTGATATTTCATCAAACAGATGACTCGGCACTTGATATCAATGCTTTAGCCATTCAACCTTGACAGAGGTTAAAGGCGCTGCTTTCCCACCACATATACAAGTGCTGATTACAATCCATTAATTAGTAAGTAGAGTAAGGAATCAGTTTATAATCAGAGCTGCTAAAGGTGTTTGCTACATCTAAGAAAGCACAGAAATTGCAGCATTTTGGATCAACTCCAGACACACACACATACACACACACACATGCACACACACACACACACACACACTGATACGCACAAACAATCACATGCACACCCTCACACACACAAACACACACACACATGCACACAAATGCATAGTGACTGTCACCTCTCATTAGGTCTGATCTTGAGTTGTCGTGACGACCAGCTCCTGACATGCATCACATCTAATCTTTTTCCAGCTCCTTGGCATTATGAATTATACATGGGTACACACACACACACACACACACACACACACACACACACACACACACACACACACACACACACAATAATCTGTGCACATACTCATATGCAAAAATTATATGGATCAGTTGGTAATAGACAGGTCCAAGTCGAATGAAAAAGGGAAAAAGTGAATAAAAGTGAAAGAACAAGTGATGTTATGATCAGAATACGTATTTGTATTTTACAAAACCAAATGGATGCCTGTGACAAACAATTATAAGATCATAAGAAGGATGTATTGACAATACCTTCAGTAGATAACCCCCAAAAGTACTTTCTTCACCAAAGAAGCATAGAACCAAAAGATATCCAAAAAATGTTTTATAAAATCAAAATATCTGTCCAATGATAACTCCCACAACTAGACACAGTTATTCACAAAGCGTTATTGACTTGAGAAAGACAAATGTTTCCAAATATTTTGCTCTGTGTTCAAGCTCCGACAAAGGACACATTTTTACCGGTTGCTTTTTTTGTTATCTGACTGAAAAAAACACATTATCATCCCAGCGTCAAACTCCTTTATTGTGTCCAATCAGGCGTTTATCATATATATAATGGACAAAAACAAACAAACAAACATAAATTGGTATTGAAAAGTATGGCTGCTCTTCCATCCAGTCCAAGCCCTGTGTTTATACCTGTTCACAGATCTACCAGATCACAGCGAACGTTGGCACAAATAAATTGTCCCGCCGTCCCCCATGGTGAGGACACACAGCATTTGGCGAAATTAGATTCCCCCTCTCCCCCCTCTCCCCCCTCTTCCTCCATGTGGCTTATAGCCCATGCATACAAACCACCGCTGCAACCCACGGGCAGAGAGAGAAATATAATACATGTATGACTGTACATTCATGAAAATATGAATACACATTAAGATCAAGAATCAATAACTTCAGAGAGAGCCCTGCATTGTTTGAGAGTATATTCACATGTAAGTATTTGCTGCTAAAGTGTGGTGATGTTATAGGACTATACTCACTGGTGCTGGTACAATATAATATGTATCAAATACGATAATTTAAACACTGCACAACACATGTACAGCTTTTCCTTCCCACGAATATGTGTTTCATAACACATTAAAAATATATATGGGTGTTTGAGTGAATGAAAGCAGGGGATGAACAATGTGACTGATACAGAGAGAGAGTGGGAGAGACAGAGAGGGAGGGAGGGAGGGATGGAGGAGAGGGAGGGATGGAGGAGAGGTGGTGGAGGGAGGGAGGGAGGGAGGGAGGGTTGGAGGGTTGAGGGAGGGAGGGAGGGAGGGAGGGAGGGAGGGAGGGAGGGAGGGAGGGAAGAGAAGGAGGGTGGGATGGAGGAGAGGGAGGGAAGAAGGGGGAGAGGAAGAATAAGACTAGCAGGAGCTGGCAGGCAAGATGGAAAAGAGAAAAAAAAGAAATGTGCTTACCTAGGCTATATATAACACCAAAACCATACACACACACACACACACACACACACACACATCCATGCTCTCTCTCACACACACACACACACACACACACACACACACACACACACACACACACACACACACACACACACACACACACACACAGTCTTTCATCGGCTGCACGGCCAATACATCACTGTTCTCACAGGCCAAATGAGGCAATCGCTCAAAATTATTTGCATATAAACTAATGAAATATTACTGGGTGAAGCCCAGTTGAATGTTAATTACAAAGGTAATGCACTATTTGCTGATTAATGGGTTGTCTCTGTTTCGGGAAGGGGACAGTAAGAGTAAGATGGTGATCATTGTGGTGGTGGTGGTGGTGGTGGGGGGGTGGTGGTACATTAACCAGGAGGAACAGAGGTAAACCGGGTGAGGAGGAACAAAAAAAAACACATGACTGGAGAAGAAACTGCCAATGAAGAGAGGGTGAGGAGGAGAGGGGGAGGGAGGGAGGGAGGGAGGGAGGGAGGGAAGGAGGGTAGAGAGAATGAGATGAATGGTGAGGATAGCAGCACAGCAGAGGCACAAAATAGAGAGAGAGAGAGAGAGAGAGAGAGAGAGAGAGAGAGAGAGAGAGGGGGGGGGGGGGGGGGGGGGGGGGGGGGGGGGGGGGGGGGGGGGGGGGGGGGGGGGGGGGGGGGGGGGGGGGGGGGGGGGGG
>JAOPHQ010000091.1:47500-75187 GCA_030340625.1 Merluccius polli | reverse complement strand
AGAGAGAGAGAGAGAGAGAGAGAGAGAGAGAGAGAGGAGCGGAAAAAAATACAAACCCGAAACACGAAGCGTGTGAAATAAGTGTCATAGGTTTCACATCAAGGAGATTCCAGAGACCAAATGACTTTTCATACCACAGTAAGAAGTACACACGCCGCGCACACACACACACACACACACACACACACACACAAGCAAACACACTATCCTCCAAATGTAATTTAACGCCGTCACAGGGTCCATTCAGGAGGTCACATGTGCTTGTGTTAACTAAAAATACAAGTCATACAATACGGTTTAACGTTTGGAGAAAACCAAACATGCTTTATTGTTGTGGGACTCCGGGAATGACTGAGATCGTATGGCTTTAGATAAAAAGGACGGTGGAAGGTGGTCCAAAAGTAGACCTGCATTCTCCATGTCTATACATAACTCCCTGCTCATGCGTGGGGCAGGAGGGAAGACACACACACACACACACACACATACAGGAGAGAGAGAGAGAGAGAATGCACATGATATGTTACACTTAACTACGGCAGCACATTGCTTGAATGCGGGATAGGAGGACTGTCATGCCGTAAATCTTTAATTTGAAGTTAATTTCTTAACACACTCAGAGGTTGGAATTCCTCTGCAGCCATCCTATCCTAATTTTGTACGGCAGTGGACAATCGGCACATAAGGCTTTGCTAGGGGCTTAGCCAGACACACACAAACACACACACACACACGTGCACACACAACACACACGTACGCATGCACACACACACACACACACACACACTAAGATAAAATGAACAGCAGCACATCGCTCCTTAAATATTGCTCTGCTCTAATCTGGTCCATACTGGTGATGACCATGGCATGAGGCATTGCACAGGCGTGTGTGTGTGTGTGTGTGTGTGTGCGTGTGGTGTGTGGTGCATCCATCACGAGGCCGTGGATGATTTATTTATGAAATGTGATTTTTCTTTCCGGAGCTTTTCGGCCTTGTAACTCAAGCTCACACACACACACACACACACACACACACACACACACACACACACACACATGGCCAACCTAAATCATTTGGACCATTCTATAGATGTACGGTACAGTAATGGCTTCACTTAAGGAAAATAATTGTGTGTATCTCATGACATAAGGTCCTGAGCGTTTATAGATGCATATAAAGGTAGCGGGTTTTCGTGTATTTGTGTACTTGTATGAACTGTAACTGTGTGCATGTGTGTGTGGTTGCACGCCTGTGTGTGTGTGTGTGTGTCCGGGGTGTGTATATATGTGTGTGTATGGGTGTGTTGGTATGCTGTTTTGCCGCTGGTTTAATCCCTCCAGAGGAGAGCTCGCCTTATGATTCATGCTGTCTCTTACAGCGTCTGCGGCTGCCTGTCAGGTCACTAGTGATGTGTGTGTGTGTGTGCTTGTGTGTGATTTAGAATACCGTACGTTATACGGAGTAAATTGTGTCTGCGTGGGCGCGTGGTGCTTTGACAGGGACAGCGCGATTTTTGGCGATTACTGTAAACATGCCAGAGTTCGCCAAACATTATATACGTCAATTCAGTCAAGGAAGCAATTTCTGTAGAAGAAAAAATACACGAACAGCGTCCATGTTGAGAAGAACGCTTATGTCACCGTCACACAGCGTCATTTTCTTTAAGCAAAGAAGAGAGATTTAAAGCTAAAGCGGTTGACGATATTCTCGGGAACCTCATATGCGAGTCCCGTTGGAAGCACCGTTGTCTTTAACATTGCGGTGTGGATTGTTAAAGTATAGCACTAAAGGCAGGAACACACTTAACTGAACCGTAAAAAAGCTCCATTAGGCTGGTAAGCAGGCAGCTGAAGCCTCTTGTAAATCACGCTTTATGTAGCTTGCAGCCAAAAAAAAAAACAAAAGTTGCAATTGTCATTCAAGCGCTGCTGTAAATAGCGGTTTTTATTTCTAACCGCTGTGTGGAAATCTGAACGCCGGTCGCATTACTGTGACCCGGGTCCATAACGCTCATTCATGAGTCCTACTTGGTACTAGGTAGCGTTAGACTTTATCAAGAAGTGTGCGCCGCAAGTCCCGGTGGGAAGTATAGGGACAAGATATGAAAGGTTTTGGAGGAATATTTGTGTGTGTGTGTCTGTGTGTGTGTGTGTACTGTATGTGTGTGTGTGTACGCGGCCAGTCGTAGTGAGTGATCTGTTCTGAGCGCCTATAAATATTGTAGATGCAGCGCCCCCTTCTCAGCAGGCTTCTGTGTGATGTCATCCTTCCACCTCTCTCTCTCTCTCTGTCTCCCTTTTTCACTCTCTCGCTCATACACACACACACACAAACACATAATGAATGCACAAACGCAACACCGCACACGCACACACACACACACACACCAAGGTCTATATCCATAGCAACACTGGGCGTGTTTGTGCCTGGTAGGAAGTGTAAAGAACATTGCCAATGCGGTGAGAGTCTAAACCTGGAAGAACCGGCATCTCTCCTCCACACAGTCACAGTCCTCTCCACCTTTCCACCGTTTCTCCTTTATTGACTTCATCCAGTCACTGTCTCCCCCCTTTTATGTCCATATATCTGCTCCTGGGTAGGCATCTATATCTGTGTTTGTGTTGTTATGTTTTCCTCCACATAGACCCCCCCCGTCCCTCGTCCCCGAAGGACTTGATAACTGAGTGGAACAACTCACATCCCCCCGGGTGCTGAAGTCATTCCCCTGATTCACCCCCCCCACACCCCCATTTGGGGGAGGGGGAGACGAGGTGGCAGAATGGGGGGGACTGATTATTAGTAACGATGCAGGCAACAGATACTCATCCAGAGACTGTAGCTAAGGCAGTGGGCGATATGGAAAATGTATTATCGCGATAATTATGGGGAATTTTACACAATAATAGCCATAAATATCACAATATGCTCATGAATTCAAAACACCATTCTGAACGGTCTTCACTGAGGGTCGTTACATATGGAGATTTAAAGGGTGTCGGACTAAAACTGGTTTTACGTTCTCACCGATGCTTCAAACCTCATATTTGATCATTTTGAGGGCATATCTTCTCATCGCAATTAATTGATGCTATAAAACCGGGTATCGCGATAAGTCAATGTCTTCATTTCGCGACGATACAATACCATTCAAGTTGAATTCATCAATTGAATCATTGCCCGGCCATATATTGCCCCTCATTCATCCTCAGATGATAGGAATTGGGGGGGGGGGGTTGGCCAGGCTGCAGTCTACTCATGAAGACATGATTCATCCCCTCACACAGACACACACACACATACAGATTGATAGACAGACACGCAGGCAGACACAGACAGATAGATAGATAGACAGACAGACAGACAGACAGAAAGACAGAGTGCTTCATGGTCTTGGCTGCCACTGTCAAGGTCGCGGGTTCCTCTGACCAAATCACAGCAGCAGGCTCAGGCAAACAGCCACACACACACACACACACATACACATACATACACACACAGCATGCACACACACATACACATACATACACACACAGCATGCACACACACACACACATACACATACATATACACACAGCATGCACACACACTCACATGCACATACATACACACACACACAGCATGCACACACTCTCACATACACATACATACACACAGCATGCACACACACTCTCACATACATACACACAGCATGCACACACACACACTCACATACACACATACACACAGCATGCACACACACACACTCACATACACATACATACACACAGCATGCACACACTCTCACATACATGCACACACACAGCATGCACACACACACTCTCATACACATACATACACACAGCATGTGTATACATACACACGCCATGCACACACACTCAAATACACAGCCATACACACAGATACACACACACACTCACATACATGCACACACACAGCACGCACACACACTCAAATACACAGCCATACACACACCATTCACACACACTCAAATACACAGCCATACACACAGATACACACTCATATACAAACACACACACAAACACGGCATGCACACATACGCATATATACACATGCACAGATTCACACACATATACAAACAGACACACACAAACACACACACAGCATGCATACATACAATACATGCATACTTACAGAAACAGTGTTGTCTCTGTATGCTAGGTCTATATATAAACACTTCTGTTTATCACATAAAAACAACAACTCAATACACCTGCCTCAACATACACAAGAGGAAACCATATGCACACACACACACACACACAATTTGCACGCACACACTGACAAGAGCTGCTGACGCTTAGTGTCCCATGGGACAGAAGGTGTCAGGAAGTCAGCATCCCCCCCTCGCGATTTCCATGGATACTGGATTCACAAGTCTTTGCGAGGTGTGGGAGACAGCAAAACTCTGAGTCTGCACACACACACACACACACACACACACACACACACACACACGCGCATGCAAGCACACACACACACACAGACATGCACACACGCAAGCATACACGCACACAAACACACACACACACACACACACACACACACACACACAAACGCCGTTGAGACAAAACTCTATACATTATTTACCATTAAGAGACCGGAGCATCCACAGTTTTAACATAATGCCCACCAAAATAGGTCTTACTCTCACAATGAACACAAAGAAGACTCATGTGTTTGTTTAATGGCTCTCGTCTCTCTCATTTCTCTTTTTTACAGTAACAACGCCAGATTTATGTGCTCAAAATGTTGTTACAGTAATATTAACACTGATAAATTATTAAGTACAAATCATTTCTAAGTATTTTTCCTTGTTGGCACACCACCGCAGATGTTCCAAAAATTGTGAAAGAGAAATTAGGGACAGGGACGACTATACAGTGAATACTTATATTATATTTGAGGATGGCAGACAGGTGGAGACAGTTGGAGGCCATGCAGGAGGAGGACCCATTGGACTTGTCCCCTTGGGGTGAGGGGGGAACACTTACGGGACGGACACATATTCTGCTGGGTCAGCGAGAGCCAATACGGTAAGCGAGAGCCAACAGGAACAGTGGTATATTCCCACCAGGATGTGCATGTGTGTGTGTGTGTGTATCTGTGTGTGTGTGTGTGTGTATCTGTTTGTGTGTGTGTGTGTGTGTGTATATCTGTTTGTGTGTGTGTGTGTGTGTGTGTGTGTGTGTGTGTATCTGTTTGTGTGTGTGTGTGTGTGTGTGCATGTGTGTGCGTGTGGGAGCATACATATACATGCGTGTGTGTGTGTGTGTGTGAGTGGTATGTGAGGAGGAGTGAGATTAGAATGATCTGCCACACGGATAAAACAATTGTTACACAGAAGAAGAAATGTATTCGGCAGACCGGAAAAGACAGGAGTAAAAATAGCCGGAGTGAGATAAGCGTGCCAAAATAGATGTCCTGACCTGGCCCCGCCCTTCAGGAAACCACAAGGACACCCACACCACACACACACAAACACCCACCCACACACACACACACCCACACACACCCACACATTATTAATGGATGGGGCATGGAGTTACAATACGCTTTCTTATGCGCAATTCATCCCGCATTTTTTATAATAATTTCTCGTCCAGTGTAATAAATCTATATGAGGTAGCTTCTCCTTATTCACGCGGATACCCTTTCATGAGTTAGGTGTTTCACTTATCGGGTCACTTTGGAAGCGGCGGCCCTGAGACGCAGAGCCGCGGACACGGCGGCGGCGGCGGCGGCGTGGTGGTGGAGGGCGTGTCGGTCCGCTGCTGCAAATCAGCCTGGGAGATCGGTGACTTTGTTCGGGGGGATAATGTGCCAACTCCAGGTTCAGCGCTGCTGAGGAGGCGAGCGCCTCACAGTTTATAAAGAATTGTCATCTGAAGTGCGTGTGTGTGCGTGTACGTGTGCGCGCGTGTGTGTGTGTGTGTACGCGTGTTCTTCTAACGTTAAACATCATTGATCGAAAACACTATTATCAAAACCAGAACACGTGTTTAATGTTTTGATTAAATACCCCGGATGGTAAATTGAGCGGTAATGGAGTGGTATCATAAAGTAATTGGTTGGGAGTCTCTGTGTGCTGTGTGTGAGCCGCGCGTGTTGCTAACGCTGCGCTGCTGCCCTCCCAGATGTGGTGAGTTGTGGAGCTGCTGGCAGCCGTTCATCTGGCAACCATGGAAACGGTTAGCTGTTAAGAGAAGACTCTGAAATTCACTCACGGTGAAGGATTCAAAAAAGGAGAGGTATGTGTATGTTAGCGCGCGCGTGTGTGTGTGTCTATGTGCGTGTGCGTGTCTGTGTGTGTGTGAGAGAGAGCGAACGCAGCACATGCGCTGACCTCCAGGGCGCCAACACCTTTTCACTTTTTATGCTCAAGATTGGAAACCTCCGCAAGCGGAGAAGAGAGAAGATGAGAATATAACAGAAACGAAGAGGAGAGGAGAAGGAGAGAGAGAGGAGAGAAGAAAGGCAAGGAAAGGAGAGGAGGGGGATGGAAGACTCAAAAAAAGAGGACATAAGAGGAAGAAAGGGTAGAGAATAGCAAAGGAGAGAAGATAAGATCAGAGGAGAGGAGTGGAGAGGAGTGGAGAGGAGTGTAACCCCCCCCCCCCCCCCCCCGTTTTTTTCTTGCTGACACAAGATGTTGACAAGGAAGCAGCGACATAAACAGAGTGTGAGAGGGAGAGACCAGAGGAAGAGAAGGGAGGCAGGAGGAAGGGAGAGGGAAACTGGAGGAGAACATGAACTGGGAGAAGGATGTGAGTGAAACCGGAGAGGTGGAGGATGCAGGGGACAGCAGGGGAGGGTGAGAATGGGAGGAGAGTGAGAGAGAGAGAGGAAATAACAGAGGGAGAGTGAGAGGCTCTCCGTGCGATTCAAGCCGTGGAGCACCGTGACCTTCATGGAGACTCTCACTCCATCTTCATCCTCTCTCACTCCATCCTCCTCCTCTCTCACTCCATCCTCCTCCTCTCTCACTCCATCCTCCTCCTCTCTCACTCCATCCTCCTCCTCTCTCACTCCATCCTCCTTCTCTCTCACTCCATCCTCTCTCACGCCCTCCTACTCCTCTCTCACTCCATCTTCATCCTCTCTCACTCCATCCTTCTCTCTCACTCCATCCTTCTTCTCTCTCACTCCATCCTCCTCTCTCAGTCCATCCTTCTCTCTCACTCCATCCTCGTCCTCTCTCACTCCATCCTTCTTGTCTCACGCCATCCTCTTCCTCTCTCACTCCATCCTTCTTGTCTCACTTCATCCTCTTCTCACTCCATCCTCCTCTCTCACTCCATCCTTCTCTCTCACTTCCTCCTCTCTCACTCCATCCTCCTCTCTCACTCCATCCTCCTCTCTCACTCCATCCTTCTTCTCTTTCACTCCATCCTCCTCTCTCACTCCATCCTCATCCTCTCTCACTCCATCCTTCTTGTCTCACTCCATCCTCCTCCTCTCTCACTCCATCCTCCTCCCTCACGCCCTCCTACTCCTCTCTCACTCCATCCTCATCCTCTCTCACTCCATCCTCCTCTCTCACTCCATCCCCCTCATCTCTCACTCCATCCTCCTCTCACTCCATCCTCCTCTCTCACTCCATCCTTGTCTCACGCCATCCTTCTTCTCTCTCACTCCATCCTCCTCCTCTCTCACTCCATCCTTCTTGTCTCACTCCATCCTCCTCCTCTCTCACTCCATCCTCCTCTCTCACGCCCTCCTACTCCTCTCTCACTCCATCCTCCTCCTCTCTCACTCCATCCTCATCCTCTCTCACTCCATCCTTCTTCTCTCTCACTCCATCCTTCTTCTCTCACTCCATCCTCCTCCTCTCTCACTCCATCCTTCTCTCACTCCATCCTCCTCTCTCACTCCATCCTTCTTGTCTCACACCATCCTCTTCCTCTCTCACTCCATCCTTCTTGTCTCACTTCATCCTCCTCTTCTCTCACTCCACCCTCCTCTCTCACTCCATCCTTCTTCTTGCTCTGGGTCTACTTCTTGTTTTGCCGTATTACTTATGTCTCAACGTCTGCTGTTACACACACACACACACACATACACACACACACACACACAGATATGGATAACCGTATCTGTAACCTTAAAATACATTTGTTAAAAAAAACAAATGAGTTGCAGTGACTAAAGAGAAAACAAAGTGGAGCAATGTGAACAACGTGGTCACGGACGACGAGGACGATGTAAGGTTTGTTTTGGAGGTGTGTCAGCATTTGTTGTTGGGGGGGGGGGGGGGGGGGGGGGAATGCTGGCCCAGTTAAGTGTGAACGTTTTTTATTTTTGCATGAGATTCGACCACGTCATGCCCCCCCCCCCCCCCTCTACTCCCTCCCTCCCTATTCTAATGGGACTGACAATGCTTGCTGACCTTCATCATCAACAGAGCTGGCCATAGAATAAAAATGTGAGTGCATGTGCCCTTGTGTGTGTGTGTGTGTGTGTGTGTGCGTGCGTGTGCGTGTGTCTGGGGTGTGTTATCCAGACAATAAGTACCATGTGCCGAAGCAATCCAGCTAATTATTCTAATTAATTATTCATTTGAAATTAAACGTACGATATGATGGGCTACCTCATACCTTCGCAGTGGAAATGCCCTCTCAGCCACATTGACACAGGGTGTGCGTGTGTGTGTGTGTGTGTGTGTGTGTGTGCGTGTGTGTGTTTGTGCGTGTGTGTGTGTGCGTGTGTGTGCGTGTGTGTGTGTGTGTGTTTGTGTTTGCAGGAACACACACACATCACACACACACACCCATGCATGACAAAATGTTCTCAGGGTACTGTGGAGTCACTGGCCCTCTTGGATTTTAATGAGCTCTTCCAACTCATTGCTAACAAAGACACACTCGGATACCCAGAAGCGTTTCTCTACAAAATGTGTATATCGTTTCTTCTTATTTGCTGATAATACTGTATACCGTATATGTTACCCTCGCAACCCAGCAACAAAACACTTCCATCTCAACTACTGCACCCCTCTTCTTCCTTCTCGAGGTTTCTTATCTTTGGATTTGGACGGCTTTTCCTCATAAGAGAGCTTAGGGCTCGTCGGGGGTGTGGTGTAACGCGGACCTGTGAGTCCGCTTTTGAGAAGATTGACAACATTGACAATAGTACGTTTCTGGTTTTAACCTCAGCGGCAATTCAAACTTCAAGGTGGCAGCTCAGCGATATGAGACACATTATCCAAACGCGGCGCGAGCTAACTCGCAGGGCTCTCAGCCCACGGGAGGGATAAGAGAGGGAGGGAGAGGGAGGGAGGGATGTATCATGAAAAAGGAAAAACTGGAACTGCTACTGTTAATGTACTGCTAATACGCATATTAAGCGGGATTGTTTGTTTGTGGATGATGCGCAACGATACGTAATCCCTTCGCAGGTTTACCTCATGAACCGCAGTCGTTTCCGACACTCCTGACAACAACAGCACCTTAAATTGAGGGGCAGTGCAAACTTGCTTGCTTCGTGGCAGGCAGGCAGGCAGGCAGGCAGGCAGGCAGGCAGGCAGGCAGGCAGGCAGGCAGGCAGGCAACGACACTCAACACTCTGGAGGGAATACGCTGGCTAACGTCTCATTCGCGTCAATGCATTACCTATATATCTCTCGGGCTCTCTGGCAGATCAGCAAAATGTTTAGTGTGCGCGTGAGAGGGAGTGCGTAATGTATCACGCCAAGTTGGCCTCTTATGACGTAGGAAAGTGCTGATTCAGCGCCGGCAATCCATCACTTGACCCCGCTAGACGTAAACGCCTGCGGCCTGTCTGCTGATTAGGGGCGGGGACTGAATGTCAAATGAGGGACGGCCAAATGAGGGACACAGACGGGCATTCTGTGCACAAAACATCTCGGCGTGAGAAACACCAGAGAGGCGAAGATTGTTAATGGTTTGATATATTGATATCTAATGGGTTGATACATTTACTTTTTCGAGATAATTAGCCCCCTGTTTAAAGAATGAATATCGGCTGATTAATGGGCCCTTCTGGAATAAAGTATCGGGTGCGCTGCTGACTCAACACATGAGCTAAACAATAGGATGCACATGCAAGCGGCTCATAAAACAGCGTGGGTACTGTCCAGATACGGTACAGCGGTAACACCTATGAAGCTATAACGATATGCTAACAATAACGCAAATAACAATGGACAATGCATGCAGTCGTTTGTACAGTATATAGCATTGTTCACACGGGATTGCGCAACGTGGTGTCTATGCAACCGTGTGTGTTGGTGTGGTGTGTGTGTTTTTCAAAAACGGTGAGCGTGTTCATATGCCGGGGCTTTGGGAGACTGACGAGCTGCGTTTCACGGTGCACATGAAGCATTTTCAAGTTCCCCAAATCTCTTTACAGGCTCCGCCAGGAGACTCGCCTTATATTGCTTCTGCCTTTAAGTCTCTTCCTCCGGAGCATGAGAGCTCTGATAGAGGGTTACCGGCCACTGTGCATGTGTGTGTGTGTGTGTGTGTGTGCACGTGCACATGCATGTGTGTGTGTGTGTGTGTGTGTGTGCGCACGCATGCACACATGCATGCATGCATGTGTGTATGTGGATCGCCCTTGGGGGGGGGGTAGATGAGTTTTATGCATGTGTTAATATAGGTAAGAGTTCACGATGTGATAGCGGTTCTACCCTCCCCTACACACACACACACACACACACACACACGTCCGCCCCCCCGTATCCTCCCATGGAGCCGGGGTGGGAGGGCAGGTGAGTGCACATTGTTGTAATAGTCCCAACACCCCCCCCAAGGCCGGGTGGCTGAGGGCTTCACTGCTGGCTAGGAAAATGTAATCTCACATTCTCTTCATTTTCGGCCCACCTCCCTTCTCCTCCTACTTCCTCTTATCCGTCCCTTCTTCCTATTTATCTCCTCTTACCCCTCCGGTAGTCCTAAAGCTGCAATCACCACATGCTCCCATTACCAGACGGAGAGCGCGCAGAATAGACACACACACACACACACACATACTCTCGCTTCCTTTAAATTCAAATTTGAAGTGCTTCATTGTATGAAATTTTGACAGATTCTCCCTCTCAATATCTAATAAATCTTTCCATTCCTTGGTCGTGCTGTCTCTCTCTCTCTCTCTCTCTTGCTCTCTCGCTCTCTCTCTGGTCCCTGGTGTCCCCCCCCCCCCTCCCTCCCTCCCTCCCTCTCTCTCTCTCTCTCTCTCTCTCTCTCTCTCTCTCTCTCTCTCTCTCTCTCTCTCTCTCTCTCTCTCTCTATCTCTCTATCTCTCTGGTCCCTGTGTGTCCTCTCTCTCTCTCTCTCTCTCTCTCTCTCTCTCTCTCTCTCTCTCTACGGGTCTCTCTCTCAGCCAGAGGGACAAATTGGCGCCCGGCTGAGCTAAATGTGCATGGTGCTGAGAGCCAGATGGCGCTGGCATGGCGATGGATGGAGAGGAGGCTGGACACTACTGGGAGATCAGGCCATGAAACCACAGAATGGCGAAGGTTGGACGCCGGTGTATGTACGCATGTATGTGTGTGTGTGTGCGTGTGAATGCGCACGCGCGCGTGTGTGTATGTGTGTGTGTGTGGTTTGCGGGTGAGTTGAAAGATTTACAGGCTAATATTCCATTAGTGCTCAAGGGTCCCTAAAGCTGTGATCGGTCCCCCGCCCCGCCCCCCCTTTCCCGTGGCAGACGTGACCCAGTTGGAGTGCCGGGTGAGGGGCTTCATGTTGAGACATGACGGCCGCGGTGACACACTGCAGGGGGAAGATCGTATCAGGAATCAGCCAACACCATGGGGGTAATAAATTAAGAAGAGGGTAAAAGATACGGATGGAGCGACCCATAGATAGATAGATCCATAGATCCATAGTAGACTTGTAGTCAAGACCGCCTAAACCGAGACCAAGACACTACCAAGACCAGAGAGTATCAAGACCAAGACAAGACCAAGACCAAGGCCAAGACAGACCAAGTCAAGACCAAGACTAGTTCAGCTCGAGACCGAGACCGAGACCAAAAAACACTATTTTTTTGCCATTTTGCATGAGTTGTAGAACCTCAGCAACATACCGGGTTCAGCTGCTTAGTATAAATATGAGATTGTATTATTTCAACTACAGGCACAATAATACAGAGACAGTGCTGTCTTGTGTGTGAACTCACTATAAATGTTTTCATCCATTGGCTAAAAATCAAATATGTGTAACAATTGCATGACCGCTATTTCTACACTATTTGAGGATTGACTCTTGAGTGCTGTTAAGAACTGACATGACTATAGTCCTAAAGTCATCTCACAAAATAACACGCCTCCAACACCACCCTGCACCTCAAAAAAAGTCTAATGAATTGGAGATATGTTACTGATTTAAATTGTACTTAATTTGTATTGTATTGTACATTAATTAAGTATTATTCAAAAAAAACTGTGCCTGCCTGGATATTATAGGTTACAAATCCCTTCGAGACCGCTCGGCCAGTCCGAGACATTGCGAGACCGGGAGGCCCGAGACCGAGACAAGACCGAGACCAAAGACTGTCGAGGCCGTGACAAGACCAAGACCACGAAAAAGTGGTCTCAAGACCGGTCTCTACAAAACTACAAGTCTAATCCATAGCCATATCCATAGACAGACAGACGGATGGTGCGGTTCAGGTTCCAGAGTCGCCCTCTTACTTAACGCTTACGTAATAACAACAACAACACGCTCCGCGATACAGCATTTAGCCTTCAGGAAGAAGAGCGACGTTGTTCTACGGACGTCCCTCTCCTCGATACTGTCCTATCATGCTGCAGAAAGCTGTTTCGCCCACCCATGCATAACCAACAGCAAAAAAAAAAGGCCCTGGGCTTCTACTCTCTCCGTGTTCATATGCACAGATGCACACACCAGCACATGCGCGCGCACACACACACACACACACACAACACACACACACTTACTTGACGTTTGAGATCATGCAGGCGCTGTGCGGAGTGACACATGCATTCGCGAGATGCACACAAACCATACAAGCAGAGCATTTCTTCATGTTATACACATGCATCATTCTAGGCTTATTGGAGTGTTGCCAAGGTGGTCGCATGTTGTGTGCATGGGCGTGTCAAGGTCAGGGGTAAGCCACCTTAAGACACCTCGCATGACACTCATTGATTTCCTATCGCCTTCCAACATCGTCACTACCGGGGGGTGCGTCTTTGGGGAGTGCGGTTCAAGCATGACACATTTCACGCACGCACGTAAGCCATGCGACCCATTCACGACGGCGCGCCGGCATGACAGCGTTTGCATGGCAACTCTCGCCTCGCTCCCACTTCTCCCGTTTGTGTTGTCAGCTGTTCATTGTTCTCATAGCAACCGTCGGTATTCTCACACACGCCGGAGCGAACAGTTTGAGTACCTCGCTTCTTCTGATACCCCAGCGTGATGACATGATTATGGTGCGCGTGCGTGTTTACATGCATGACATCATTAATTTTCAAACAATATCTAAATATAGGATGCATTTGTAGTTGTCATCTTTCTGTAATTGACTATATCATCACAGAGTGATATAGTACAAGTAAATGACATTGTGTAAGGGCATTAGGCATCGCTTACGACACTGTCAATGATTTTCACATCAGTTTGAATATGGACTGATTGCTTTTCTGGTGCCGGTGGGCGTGTTCTGGGAGCATGAGGTCACCGATTGGCTTCTTTCTGGGGACCGCCCATTGGTTTACATTAGGTTAGAGACCATTTAGTGTTAGATATAATTTAAAGAACGTCCAAACTAAAAGCTCGCCCCTCATCGGTCGGTATATCTTGTGGATGGTATGTGTACAACACATTCGCATATTCTTTGATAGCAAGACTTCAGAAATCCATTCTCTGCGAGTTTGCAAAAAAAAAGAAAAAACCTCCTCCACAAACAGAATTGTTCAAATGGAGGTTTCACACTTGGCTCTCTCCCCCCCGAGTGTAATTTGTATTGGTTATTTCTGTAAACAGTCTGCCGTAATCGCAAAAAATTTCACTAGACTAATGACTTTGCAGGCAAGAGTTCTGGCTAGGTAAATTAAAAACGCCGTGCTTCATCTGCAATCAGGCCCGGCTTGTTAGTACCGGGACTCCGAAAGCCTCCGACTACAGTTTTAAATACAGTTCCCGGTGTTGATAGAGTGCTGTGCTGCTGAGACCAGATAGAGGAATGGAAGAGGATGAAGGAGCTTGTCATCGCGTTGGACCAGATAATGGCTTACAAGGTCAGTGATGCGTCAGACACACAGGCAGAGAAATATATACACAGACTGCAGCCCAGATTGAAACAGAAAAAGACATATTGAGAGACAGGCAGGAGGGGAGAGAAGAAAAAGGGCGAGGGACCTATAGAAATAAATGAGATGGACGTGACTTTTCACATGTGAGGAAGGGGAAAAAACAGGAAAAGAAAATGATGAAAAACCTCAAACATCGAGACACAAACGGACGCGCGTGCCTGTACGCGCGAGCACACGCATACACGCGCGCGCACACGTGCACACGCACACACAAACTCAAACATGCCCCCTTTGCACCTACATGAACACAGGCGTATTCATATGCTTACGCATCGCATGCTTAAGCATCCATAAACACATCCATCTTTGGAAACGTGTCACGTGACCGACCGTATGTGTGAGCCACATAAAGACACGTGAATGTGTGTGTGTGTGTGGTGTGTGTACTGTATAGCAGTACTGCTACAGTAGATAGGGGGTCCCTCTGCAACCGTGAGGGAGTAAGGGGTCAAAGGAGGAGCCATGGTATGTGTCAGGTCAGGAAAACAGCACACTGCAACCATAACAGCTGGTACTGTGTGTGTGTGTGTGTGTGTGTGTGTGTGTGTGTGTGTGTGCTTGTGCATGTGTGTGGTAGTCTGTTTGGTATCGGTGTTAGTGCTAAGATAGTTAGTGCATGCGTTGTATGTGTGTGTGTGTGTGTGCGTGTGTGTGTGTGCGTGTGTGTGTGTGCGTGTGTGTGTGTGGTAGTCTGTTTGGTATCGGGGTTAGTGCTAAGATAGTTAGTGCATGCGTGTATGTGTGTGTGTGTATGTGTGCGTGTGTGTGTGTGCGTGTGTGTGTGCTTGTGTGTGTGTGGTAGTCTGTTTGGTATCGGGGTTAGTGCTAAGATAGTGCATGCGTTAGTGTGTATGTGTGTGTGTGTGTGTGTGTGTGTGTGCGTGTGTGTGTGCTTGTGCGTGTGTGTGGTAGTCTGTTTGGTATCGGGGTTAGTGCTAAGATAGTTAGTGCATGCGTTGTATGTGTGTGTGTGTGTGTGTGTTAATGTTTCTGTGTGCGCCTGAGCTTGTGTATGTTCTGTTGTGTGATTCCCTCCCAGCAAAAATAGCCAGTGTTGTGTCTGACTGGAACAGGTGTAAAAACATCACAAGCAACCCCTCTCTCTCTCTCTCTCTCTCTCTCTCTCTCTCTCTCTCTCTCTCTAACACACACACACACACACACACACAGAACCCCCCCCCCCCCCCCCGTCCTCATCTCTCTCATCGAAAGCACATATTCCATAGCAATACCTAAGCGAACAAAAGACGAGGAAATAAGCGCCTTGGCCAGAGTTACACAGAAGGAAAAGCCTTTGGTTCTCGGGTTAGAACAAAAAAAACTAAAACAGGTTCTGCTGTTATTCAGACGAATGGTGAATGGACGCTACGTCTGCTGGTACACCGGTAGTTATTTGACCAATTCATTCGACCGTTGGGGGGAAAACAAGCGAGTCAGGGCCGCCGCCACCGCCGCCGCTTCCCCCGGCCGCGGTGATGGAATTAATATAGAGAGCCTTTTAACACTGACCTGCTGCTGTTAAGACGTACAGTGAGTGTTGACACGAAACATGCTCTCTCTATCTGTTGGGACTGTCTCTCTCTCTCTCTCTCTGTAACTCTCTGTGTCTCTCTCTGTCTCTGTCTCCCTATGTCTCTCTCTCTCTGTAACTCTCTCTCTCTGTCTCTGTCTCCCTATGTCTCTCTCTCTATGTCTCACTCTCTCTCTCTGTCTCTCTATGTCTCTCTCTGTCTCTCTCTCTCTCTCTCTCTCTCTCTGTCTCTCTCTCTCTGTCTGTCTCTCTCTCTCTCTCTCTCTCTCTTGCTCTCTCTCTCTCTCTGTCTCTCTCTCTCTCTGAGCATTAAACACACGTTGGCCAGTGCCATTGGCCCTCGAACACATTCTCTTTGACAGTGTCAGAACAGCTTTTCTCACACGGAAGAGAAAGACGAATGTGCATGTGTGTGCGTGTGCGTGTGGGTGTGTGTGTGTGTGTGTGTGTGTGTGTGTGTGCGTGTGTGTGTGTGTGTGTGTGTGTGTGTGTGTGTGTGTGTGTGTGTGTGTGTGTGTGTGCGTGTGTGAGAGCTTAAAACCTAATTTGTCTATGGGCAAACCCTTCCCCGAGGGCTGTATTAGAAAGCATTATGCACCGTAATGGTCTGACATGTTAATCTGAAACTCTATTCTCAGTGGCTAATGAACACATCCATCCCGGTGTATTTGTGTTTTGCGTCGTATGTGCGTGTGTGTGTCTTGCGTGTGTGTGTGTGTGTGTGCGTGTGCGTGTTAGTGTGTCGGTGCTGCCGACACAATCGTGATGTTTTAGTGACATGCGTGCGCTTCATGCTGCCGCTGATGTATAGCGACTGAATTTCAGGCATTATCTCGAGTGTGTGTGTGTGTGTGTGTGTGTGAGACACAATGTGAGTGCGCCTTGGTGTCTTTGTATTTGTTATGTATCGGGGTGTACATGTGAGTGTGAGAGGCAAAATCCTGACAGTTCTGGGTCAGACCAGCCTTGTGGATTCAGGAACCCAAGAAAGAAGAAAACTCTTATATACACACACACACAAACACACACACACACACGCCTGCACACACACACCCACACACACACACACACACCTGTAAGGTTTGCAGGGCAGGGCCAGTAGAGGACAGTGCAGAGACAGGGCATGAGAGGGACTCATACCGTGCCAAAACTGATACATCACACCTCGGGTGCAGAGAGCACACACAAACACACACACACACACACACACACACACACACACGCACACACACACACACACACACACACACACACACACACACGCACACACACACACACACGTGCAGCAGGCAGAGGTGGGGGAAGCAGAGAATACATAAAACACAGGAACAGTGACGATCTCCGGAGGCGGCGGGGGGACGGGGGGACGGGGGGGGGGGGGGAGGGGGTGATCCCAGCTATAGCCACCCCCCCCCCCCCCCCCCATCAAGCTGATACACACTGACACATATAGGATGTGGAGTGGTACGGCCCATGGCGTGTCAAACCGCCACCGCTACATTATTACACGCCGGTCACATTTTCAACTATAGCCACAGTTCATCTGCGTTCTTATATCTTGTCGTAATTCACTACTCCATTGAGGGGAATCGCCGGACCGCTGCTGACTTGGAGCGTGTGTGTGTGTGTGTGTGTGGGGACGTTTATGTGCACAATACTCGACTGTCACCATCTGTATCGGCCTGCACAAGTTTGTATTTTTTGGCTACAATTACACATGGATAGAGCAGGATTGAAACAAGCGTCTTTTTTTCTTCCATCTCCCTCTCTCTCTCTCTCTCTCTCTTGGTCACACACACACACACGCACACACACAGACACACACACACACACACGCACACACACACGCACACACACACACGCGAGGGCTAAACAGCCCTGGGCCATCATGTACACTAGTGAGCAGCAGCCATGTTTCTTGTGTACCAAAAAAAGAACAGCGTTGTCACCATCGCCATCATAGTGCTCTCGCTCTCTTTTGCACTCCCCGCCCCCCCCCCCCCCCCCCCCCCCCCACACACACACACTCACACTGCTCCCCTCCCCAGACCCCCCCCCCCCCCCCCCCCAAACATCATGCAACATACGCACAGACACTGTACTGGGAGTGTGACATCATTTTTAGAGGAGGGTCAGAGGCCTATCACAGCGCTCTACGCCGGGCGGCTGTCATCATCAGAGTTGGTCACTCCAGTTAGTCCCTACTCAGCTCTCTCTCTCTCTCTCTCTCTCTCTCTCTCTCTCTCTCTCTCTCTCTCTCTCTCTCTCTCTCTCTCTCTCTCTCTCTCTCGTTCTCCCTTTTCCTATGTCGGTCTGTATCACTATTTTCTTCTGACTCACCATTTCTAAAACACACACACACACATCCCCCCCCCCCCACACACACACACACACACCCACACACACACGCACACGCACGCACACACACGCACACAGACGACAGAAGTTAAAAACGCCGTCGACCAGGTGACCCGCTGCTCTGCTGTCATCAGGCACGCAGAGCCGAACTCGCGGCACCGGGCGGCAGAATCAGTACCGTAACGCTTCTAATAGCCTGACCCATCATGATGCAAAAAAAACCAACACATGGCTCCGTGGCGAAACCGCCCTAATATAAAACCTGTTGGTAGTAGCCTACACTACACTTAGACATACCCCCCCCCCCCCACACACACACACACATCATATAAACGCATGGTCGGAGGCTGAGGCGGGTCGCGCTCACCTGAGGCAGCGCGGCGTTGATCTGCCGCTGGAGGACGTCCCTCTCGTGCAGCGCGCCCTGCAGCTTGGTCTGCGAGTGGATGAGCGTCTCCTGGGTCTCCCGCAGGGACTCCAGCAGCTTGTCCCTCTCGTCCAGCATGTTGACCATCAGCTGCTCGAAGTTGGCCTCCTGCTCCGAGCCGTTTTGCGCCCCGCCGCCACCGCCACCTCCGCCGCCGCCGCCACCGCCGCCGCCGGCGATCCTCGGAGGACCACCGGAGTCCCCCTCCGTAATGGTGGGCATCACCTCGCACATCATCTTCGATGCTGGTGCTGATGCTGCCGCCGCCGCCGCCGCCGCGGATGCTGATGCTGATGCTGCCGGCCGCCGCTGCTGCACAATCCTACAGCCAAGCTATAGCTGTGTGAGAAAGCAAGAAAGGAGTACATAAGGGGATGAAACCGAATATTAACGCTGACAATTGCTGATTTAAAAAAAAAAAAAAAGGGGGGGCCAAGACAGCGTATCGCAATAAGGGCGAATCGCATCGGGGCGAGCTGTAACTCCAGCGATTATCATTCGCCGGGCAAAGCGAACACTAAGATGGGTTTTAATTTCAAAGAGCCCTACCTAATCACTGCTGGGATCCAGACGGTGAGCCGGTGATGGTTGACCTTTCCATATCAACCGGCATCCGTTCACCTCGTGAGCAGATCCGCCCCAGCCGCCCCGCCGCCGCGAGTCATGCACTCGTGGAGAAATCCGGTGAGATATGATTGACAGCTGAGGGGGGGGGGGGGGGGGGGGGTTGGGGGGGGGGGGTATATGCCTAATAAATAGGCGTATAGGCTACAGTGAGCGGGAGACGTCGAAGCGATCACAAAAAAATCAAAATCAAAACATCAAATCAAAGCCCTGTTGCCACAAAAAAATAAAAACAATTTTAAAAAAAGAGAGAGAGACCAAACATTCAAGTTGCCGTGGACCTTCAGTGATGTGCGCGGCGGAGAGGGCAAGTCATATCTGCATCCGCCTCCTCTGCTGCTGCCATCACTCCTCGCCGCCGCCGCCGCCGCCGCGCAGACACTCCTCACCACGCGCGCTCACACCGGGGCTCCCGCAGCTGTCACCACGGCTACCGACGCACGGTAGCGGCTCCCGCATATCACAACTTCGCCCGTTTGCGCCATATAGGACGGAAGGAGTGCCGCATAATAAAAGATCCCGCGATGATTCGTAATCGTTTCTCGTCCGATCCAAGCGATTCTGTTCTGTTCTGTTTCCGTCCGGGGATCCGGAGACTAGAGAAAGCTGCCGACACGTTTTTTTTTTTGTTTTTTTTTTCTAGGCTGGAGTCTCCGAACAGCGGAGACGTCCAACTGATCACATCAGCACCGCGACGCACGCTCCCGGTGCCGCGGGTCCGGGCGCACGGCGGGCGGTAACGCGCTCCGGAGAGTGGGGGGAACTTGGAGTAGCGCGCAGCGCACCCTGCAGGATCTGCTGGCTAATAGAATAGAACAGAATAGAATAGAATAGAACAGAATAGAATAGAACAGAATATAATATAATATAATATAATATAATATAATGGAATAGAATAGAACATAATAGAATAGAACAAAACAGAATAGAATAGAACAGAACAGAATATAATAGAATAGAGTGGAATATAATATAATAGAACAGAATAGAATATAATGAAATAGAACATAATCTAATATAATGGAATAGAACAAAACAGAATAGAATAGAACAGAACAGAATAGAACAGAATGGAATAGAACCGAACATCAGAATAGAATAGAATGGAATAAAACAGAACAGAATAGAATGGAATGGAATAGAACAGAATATAATATAATTGAATATAATAGAACAGAACAGAATAGAATAGAACAGGATAGAATAGAATACGATAATATAGCCTATGTTTTATTTCAGTGGCACTGACTTTGACTTTTTCTGAGCCTTGAAATATTATGAAGTATACTATTAGCCTGTTCTTACATGTCGCTGATTTTCAAATTTGCATTCTTACTCATAAACTTACTCATAATCTTATTCATAAACTAGCAGATTATTTGAATTAATTAATCCCCAACCTACTTTAAATAGCCTACCTATGTCCTACAACTCTAATACAGGCATTGTAGCATTGTATCAATATTGTATCTATGTTGTTTATTGTTATTATGAGTATTGTTACTATTATTGTTGTTATGATTGTTAATATTATTATTGTTATTATTAATAATAATAATAATAATAATGATATTAATAATATTCATATTATTATAATTGTAGTATAGGCTAGCAACAGTAGTAGTAGTAGTAGTAGTAGTAGTAGTAGCAGTAGTAGTATGGGTAGTAGTAGTAGTAGTAGTAGTAGTAGTAGTATGGGTAGTAGTAGTAGTAGTAGTAGTAGTATGGGTAGTAGTAGTAGTAGTAGTAGTAGTAGTATGGGTAGTAGTAGTAGTAGTAGTAGTAGTAGTATGGGTAGTAGTAGTAGTAGTAGTAGTAGTAGTAGTATGGGTAGTAGTAGTAGTAGTAGTAGTAGGCTAGTAGGCCTAGTAGCAGTAGTAGTAGTAGTAGTATGGGTAGTAGTAGTAGTAGTAGTAGTAGTAGTAGGCCTAGTAGTAGTAGTAGTAGTAGGCCTAGTAGTAGTAGTAGTAGTAGGCTAGTTGTTGCAGTATGTGCCTAGGATATTCATGATCGTGGATTTGGTTGTGTTGTTTTAAGTAGGCCTAATGTATTACAAAATATGTGTCGTGTATTATAATATATCACAGAAATTATCAAATCAAATCTATTATATAGGTCTATTGATAAAAAAAGTTCCTATTACAGTGCATAAGTACACCGTTGTACCTGTAGATGGCAGTAATACGGCTGCTGCGTAGACGTGCGCCATATTTTATTTAGTGAAGAAAACGAGAGGCCGATAGCGATCTCGCGTTACTATAATGACTACGTCATTCCATGATGGCTGAAGATCCCGGAGGAACCTTTTTTAAACTCTCTCCATTTTTTCCCTCTTTCTATTTATACTTGCTTGTCTTAGAGACATGGCAGAACCCGCAGGCCCGTTAAGCGTCCACGTATCGTCGATATCGTCATGCCCAAGAAAGGGAACCGAAAACGGCTGAAATTTAAGGCCGGGGACGTCTGTTCTGAATCAGGTTAACCACTTTAGCCTTGCTATGGCAACCGCTCATTCTGCCGTCCGTCCCGCTGTGTTTAGCGGTCACAATGGGGGACATTACTTCAACTCAACGTTGTTTTAATCTGTATAAGAAGGACATGCCTTAAAAAATAAATATAAACGTCAACGGAAAGCTAACCCTGTTGACGTGCTAGTGAGCAGTGACAGATTTTATCAGCTCCATAAACGCAATAACAACATGTTTCCGTTTCGTTTTGAGTGACGTGTAAAGAGTTGAATGAGTCATTGCTCATGTGTGATTCAAATATCTACAGCAAGTGAATTATTGCGCCAAAAAAATATCACTCTAATGTACCTAAATAAACGTATTATTCGTTCATTTTTGTCCCCCCCCCCCCCCCCTCCCCTTAGTCACAGTAGCTGATTACGCAAACGCAGACCCAGCTGTGGTGAAGTCAGGGAGGGTGAAAAAGGCTGTGGTCAATGCAGTTGAAAAAGAAGGTAGGCTGCTATGTATTTGGATAACCTTTTGACTTTATTGTCAAGCCTTTCTCCTTTAGAAAGTAACGTGGTGACCCTGGTTGTGTTGTCTGCCAGTGAAGTTACTCTGTGGCCTGGAGGCGTCCCAGGGTGCTGTGGAGGAGGTGCTGTCCTCTGCTGTGGGTGTCACGGGAGACGCCTTGGAGAGCGGCGACGACGACCTCGGCCCCGATTTAGAGGAAAATGGAAATGAAAGTAAATCTGTCCGCAAGAAGAAAAACAAAAGAAGAAAAGGTACTTTTTTTTGTTTTCTCCCGCCGCCCCGCACATCATGCGGTAAGTCACATGCAGTCACATGCGAGAAGGTTGTTGTAAAGTTCTTCTTTCTCCGCCGCACAGAGAGCGAGGGCAGTGATGGAGGGGAGTATCCGGTGGATATCTGGTTAATGCTGTCCGCCTACATCCGTCCTGAAGATGTGTGCATATTCTCCCTGATCTGCAAGAATGCCTGGATTGTCACATGCACTGCCGCCTTCTGGACCAGGCTCTACAGAAGGTGAAGATGTTTGCTTTGTCCTGCCTACTAGACATTTTGCGCCTACCGGACATTTTGCACGCATGGTTTTTGAGGGTATTTGTGATGTGACTTAACTCTTGCTGTGTGAGTCCTTATCACATCACACATGTTCTGAAGGTCTCAATCTTGTAACACCCCCCCCCCCCCCCCCTCTGTGCCTGACTCTGTCACTCAGACACTACAGTCTGGACACGCACCTGCCGTTACGTCTGCAGCCCGACTGCATCGACAGGATGCATTGCCTGCGGGCGTGTGTGATCCGCTCCCTCTTCCTCCTGTACGAGCCCTTCAGCCAGCGCTTCTCCATGGTTCCCATGCTGCCCGAATCCACGCCCACGTCCTTGCTCAACTCAAAGGTAAACCAATAGTTTGAGTGGTGGGTATATTCATATGTATGTGTTGTTATTTTAAGTACTCACCTGACTTATGCTGTACAACAACATTTCTTGACAGTTCAAATATTAGCTGTTCCAGAGTATTTTATCCTGTTTCCGTGACTGTTGTGTCTATGTTTACAAACTGGAAGCACAGAGATGTGTCCTCCTTTGGAGAAAAGTGTATAGTTGAGTGAGTACAGTTTTTACAGCATGTTATGTTACTTCACTTTATTTTACACTTACTACGGTATCTTATGGTATCACTACCAGATATACAATGAAGGGTAAAGGGATGTAACTTGGGACCAAGTTTCCATGATGTACTAAAATGGTTTAAGTATTAAATTCAGATGGCTAAATGTTCATAGTGTAGCTTTTATTTTTAGAGATGTTTATTTGGTAATGGTAAGGATCTGGGAGAACTGAATACATCATTAACACAAGAAACATCTGTACAATCCATGCAGTGAATAAGCACATATAACTCATATCACATATAAGTCTGCCACACTTTGTTTCAATGTTTTACTGTAGTAGAAATGTTTTCACAAAATATATTATTGAAAAAGCAAAAAAGAAAATGACGCCATGAGAAAGATATGGCTCATGGATGCCACTTCCTCTCATTTTGCAGTATGAGAGAAAGATGTGGCTCATTAACGATGTTTGGAAGTCAAAGTAGGTGCTCCGTTTTCCAAATGGCCCACTTTGAGTGACGTCTTTCTCCTGTTGCAGTGTTTGTTGTTCTGGGTCAAGAAGGTATCTGGGACTCGGCCCGAGGCTTTATGGGAGTTCAATTTCAAGTTTCTGAAGCAGGTAAAGGAGATCTCCCAATGTCAACCACTTCACTCCCTTTTGAGGTAATTTAACGTAAAAGGTGGGATTGAAAAGCTTGTCTGTCCACCCCCCCCCCTCCAGCAGGGGCAAAGTAAGAATGGCCACACCAACTCTCTCCGCCTGCCCAGGCAGTACGAAGACGTCCACGCCAACCCTGACTCTGACTGCTACCTGCTCCAGGTCTCCACCCTCAACTTCATATTCACCCCTGTGGTCATGGGGATGACCCTCACCACGGTCAGTGCAACATACTCAAACTCCCACTTCCTTGTGTTAGCGAGTGGTGGAGATTATCCACTCGGCTTAGGTTAACGCTGGATAGGACAGCATGTTCAACTCCCAGCCAAAAGGTACCGGGTTCGATGCGCCCAACCTAGCAACACGTCGCTGTGAAGGGGACTCGCTTCGACTTTGACCTGGTGCACCGCATCATGTAACACGCCAACCAGTAGATTTGCAGTACAGTCCAAATAAACAATGTTTTCAAGCTGTAGCTGATTTTGTGTATTTTAAATTTACCGTGCTGGGGGACTCACCGCCCGACCTAACGGTGTGCACGGTGTCCAAGCATGTCTCAAGTGAATGCACCTTAATCCTCAACTGCTGCTTAATGTCATATCTGAATTCACTGTAAGTCACTTTAGATAAAAGCCAAATAACGAAGATAGCAACAAAGGGCTTCCTTCCAGCCTATTTTACCACAAGGTGTGATTAGCCATTACATGCCATTTCAAAATTGTCATGCGACTACCCTCTAGTGACATCACAAGTGGAGTCACCAGAGAGTATGGTGGATAGATAAGCCTACCAGTTGGTACAGTCCACTGGGTAGGCTGGTGGACTGAACTAGTCGTACATCTTGGTGCATACGCCCACTTGTGATGTCACTAGAGGGTAGCGATATCACAATTTTGAACAGGCAATTTTGCAATGGCTAATCACACTCGCCTGGTGCTAAAATAGGGGCGTTTTAACCAACCTCTCCGCCCTGTGTTTTAAGATGTGCCTCAACTCCCACATATGACCTGTTGCTCCATATCTGCCCCCTGCAGTTCACCATCAACGTGAGCACGGACATGCGACATCACCGCGTGCGCCTGCTGTTCCAGGACTCTCCGCCGCGGCGCGGGAGGAAGCGGGCGGAGCACGGCGGGCTCCAGGTGGTGTTGGACCCCGTGCACAGTGTCAGGCTCATGGACTGGTGGCACCCGCAGTACCCCTACTCAGCCTGCACATGATGTAATAACCGAAGAAGAATGTCCCCCGGTTATAAGTCCTGTTCTCATTGAGCGCGCACAGCACCACACTGCCCATTTTCTGCGTACACGATGCTAGTTCTCTGTACCTCTCCTCTTCCATAAGTCCCGTTTGTGCTCATTTCTTGTCCTGCCCATGTCTTGTTTACAGTAGACCTGGATTGATTCCCCTGGACTCGCACGCAAAATTGAGCTAGAAATGTACTTCCACATTCATCCTCAAAAATTGAATTTGAATCATGGCTTCCACTACTAATGAATATTAGCCTCCATCGTTAAGAGAAGTATTTAAAAAAAAAAACAGACACACAGACCCCCAAGCAAGATGCTGCTGATTGCACAGTTCCTTTATTGTCATGGATTATTTAATCTTTTATTTTAGTTTCTGGCCGAAAGCAAATGTCTTGGCTGACCTGAGTTTTTATAAAAAATATATATTTGACTTATTTTCTGGCTATCTTGAATGCCTAAAAGGCATGCCGGTGCTGGCCAGAATTTGTAAGTGACTGATTATTGAATGTTTAGGTCAATCATGTCATTATTATGCAACAGATAAGTGAGTCACCTCATATTACTTGGATACATTGCATAAATTGGTAATTTGTTAAGAAAACCATATGTATTTTTTATCAACCCTACTAGCTGGGTAAAAGCAATGTGATTGATTTTCCCCCCCGCCTATGTGGAACACTATTGAGTGATTTGGTTTCCACATATAAACCTTTTCCCTACACTGGAATAAAAACCTCAAACTGCCTCGGAAACGTATTTCTTTATGCCAAATGGGACCACAAAATACATGGCCCGTCATTCCTGGTCTACATGGGCCTGGCGTTATACCGCCCTCTTGTGGCGTCGTGTGTGTGTGTGTGTGTGTGTGTGTGTCGGGTATTTGAAGGGTAAATACTAAATAGCGTACTGATCTTCATAACCAAGCGGGAAATTAACAAGAGCTGTCAACACACACACGCACGCATTGTCCGCGTAACAACCGAACGGCGATCCAATTAAAGGCAAACAATTATATAAAACGCCGTTTCGACACACACCGTGTGAAAACGACGCCGACCGGTCAGTTCAAACCCGGTAGGCTCCCGGTAAGCCCCCCCCCCCTCCCTGAGTTACAATAGACCAAGTAGAGCCTTTTTTAAGCGGACATATTTCAGACGCCCTTTAGTTATACATAGAGACGTGTGGAAGCGATCCGCATCACGTCACCGTCAGAAAATAACACGTGTTGGGGGCCGCGTCGGAGAAACTACATTTCCCCTCGCGCGGCGCGTCATTGGCGGCGCGAGCTGTCACTGTATGCACACAGGTGACCGCGGCGCGCGCAGACGCTCCGACTCTCCGGCTCCCAAGTTGTCACAACATCTCGGCGGCGGACAAAAACGAAAACAAAATCGTCCCTCCGAAGTGCGGGCAATGCGGCGTACCGAGACTGTGGCTAGCGGCGGGGTTTAGGAGTTATACTCGGTATTATAATAATAATAATATTAATATTAATAATAATAATAATTAAAAAAGAAAAAGGAGAAAAAAAAAGAAAAAGAAAGGGCGCATGAGGAGGCTTGGCGGCGGGCGCGCACGCTTTTTCCCCTGAAGCTTGAGTCTTAACTTCGCTGCTGTCTTGACCTTCATAGCGGGTAAGTGATACATTATTTCTGCGCCTTAACCGTTGTTGCCCCCCTCCCCCCCCCCCCCCCCACTGGTTAAAACTCAAACTCGGTTGCCAACTCGGTTGGAAAAAAAAGCAAACAAAACCCTTTGACGAAATGGTGTCGCCTGTCCACCCTCGTGGTTCACACACACGCCCTTCGCTCACTTTTTTTTGGTCCGCGGACGTTAAACACACCGCGGTGTATTTAACTGTATTTAACTCGGTCTCTCGCGGACTCATTCCCCCAAAGTATCGGTATTTTTGTGTGTGAAAAAGCATACCTCAAAATGTACTCCCTTAATGTTTCCCCCCCCCCCCCCACTCCATAGTCAAATGAAACTTTGAGAAAAAGTGTTAATAACACAGGTGAAGTGTTTGTCCTCTCCTCGCGATGTTCTCGCGAAGGGCAAGGAGGAGGAGGGGGAGGGGGGGGGGATACACTGCTGTCGTGCTGTGTACAAACCGGCGTTGTGTAAATTAACCTGGTCGTAAAAACCCATCGGCAAGCTAATGAGGGGACTTAGATCCGAGCATCTCCGCAAACCAGTCTTTTATTTGCACACCAGGCGTGTATGTACACTAATGTGCATGTCATTGCTGTGTGAGTGTGTGTGTGTATATGTATGAGTGTCTGTCTGTGGTTGAGTGAGTGTGTGTGTGTGTGTGTGTCTGTCTGTGTTTGAGTGTGTGTGTGTGTGTGTGTGTGTGTGTGTGTATGAGTGTCTGTCTGTGCGTGTGTGTGTGTATGTCTGTTTGTGTGTGTGTGTGTGTGTGT